>JAXGGA010000918.1:0-179624 GCA_038373865.1 Uloborus plumipes
CGCGAGAAGGTTCTACTCTATTCCCATGCTGAGTTACGACACTCGTCACTTTTGAAAAGAAAGCATAATATTTATTTTTAGTTTCATTGAGTATTTTCTACAACATGAAAAAATGAGCTATTAAAAGGGCAAATATGTATTTATAAGCAAAGCAAATTTGTAAAATTCCGTGAATCTGAGTTATGTATTTCTGTAGAATGTATTTAAGTAGATTCACTACTGAGCATTTTGTGTGATTTTCGCACTTTACCACTATACAAGCTTAAAAGTTATTTATAAGGGTAAATTCCCTTTTAGCAGTGAGTTAAGAAATTTATCGCAAAATATATTCAATAAATCTGTAATAAAGTCGTTAGAACCAAAACGACGTAAGTCCAAAACTGGCAAAATTTTACTTTATTACTGCATTGCATGTATATTCTTATTTTGCATTGACCCATAAAACGTTATTCTATTTAAGAAATTTCTTCACAATTATTTATCAGCATTAACCCTTAGTTTGGCAATGTATCCTACAGGACACATCACTTTCTACATTTTTTAATTTGAATTAGGTGGCCTCTAGGGGGCTGGCTTTTAACCTAGAGCATTATTCGAACCTTCTTTTTCAACATCTGTCTTTACTGTGGCTATTTACAAAGCAACGCATTCAGTATTAAGTTTATAAGTGTTACAGCGTGTTCTACCAAAACAACATGGCGTCACGTCGATTACAGGTATGTTCTCTTTTATTTTTTAATTTCTTTTGTATTTTGATTTGTATAATAATTTATAGATAGATGTAGTTGTATTGTAAATAAATACTTGATTAAATTTTATAAAAAGTTTTTATGTATTCTTATTTGCTACTGTGACAGTGTATCCTACAGGATACACAATTTATAAAACCGATTTTTTTTTCTTTTTTTCCCATGAAAATTTTTTTAACATTAAAATTATAGTTAGAAATTATAGCATTAAATGTAAAAACTATTTTTAAAAGCTAAAAACGACAAATAAGGCGATCGCTTTTTTTTTTTAACTATATAATATTTATGCATTTTGCCCCAAAAAACTAAAATAAAATTTTTTTTCAAAATTTTGCCCCAAAAAAACTCCCGTTTATCTGCCGAATAGGGTGGCACGTAACAGCGGATAAGCCGAATAATAGGTAAAAAACGACCCTAGTGTATGCAATTGTTTAAAAAAGTCAGTGACGCAATACATACATTAAAATTATAGTTAGAAATCATAGCATTAAATGTAAAAACTATTTTTAAAAGCTAAAAACGACAAATAAGGCGATCGCTATTTTTTTTTAAACTATATAATATTTATGCATTTTGCCCCAAAAAACTAAAATAAACAATTTTTTCAAAATTTTTAAATTTTTGATATGTGCCAAACTAAGGGTTAAAAGAGCGCGAATGCCATCATTTACAGATTTGACAATTGTTTTAGCCCTCTCTTGAAAAGTTACGCAAAAGCACTTACTTTAGTCAGGTTCTAACGTGCAGAAGTATGCAACTCACGAGTCAGATTATTGCTTTGAAAAACTTATCAAACAAATTCATCCTACAACTTTCAGTCGAAGCATTCTTAGTAATCTATTCTGTCACTCAAAACCCCGGGACATTTTAGCATCCCGCAGTTATGAGCAAGGTTACTTCCCGTGTTACGCGTAAAAGCTACTTTCTCTCTCTGACTTACACACAAATTATATTATACATATTCCGATTGATTTGACTTCAGAGGCTGTTAGTTCGTCAAGGGGTTCGCTTTGAATATTTCATCACCTTCCTGACGATAGAATTTTGAATTAGTAGCGAAAAGGGAGTAATTTGTTATTATCGTGTTTATACAGCAGTGGACTTAACTACAGACACTCTCCTTCATTTTTTTTCAAGGATTTCTTCATTTAACATCGTATATAGAACTTATTCGTTTTTTTTTTTCATTTCGCTTATTTTCATTTATAACTTATCTAATAAGTATGTACTCATTTCATGTAAATATTACTTTATTTTATTTTTGATGAAAACTATAAGCGAAAATTGTTTTTAAATAAATTTTTATATACTTAGATAAGTAACTTTGGCAGCGAAATATGATACAAAAGGTAATGGTTTTGTTTTACAAAGTATTGACTTAATAATTGATTTAATATTGATTATTAAACATTAACTTAATATTGTGAAATTATATTGTAGTTGCTATTGTTTAATGCAAATATATAATATATACACATGAAATAAATACACACATATTAGAAAAGATATGAATAAATTATTTAAGTGAAATATATCAAATAGTTCATTGTACAATATTAAATGATGAAACCTTGAAAACTGTTCAGAATTTAAGTCCACTAGTGTATTGGTGAATGTGAAATAGCGAGTATTAATAATATGTGGTTGGTTTCCCTATTTTCGATGCAAAAAAAAAAAAAAACTTTTAGTCAAAACTACAGAGAATAGGAAAGACTAACACAGGAATGAAAGAATTTTCACGAAAGAGATTTTTCATGGGAAAAAATAAATGATTTTACAACTGAGTGCATTAGTTTCCAGTACAACCGTTTCAAATTCTTTTTCGGAGATTCTACGTTGCTAATATTATTCTGAATTTAGATTATTTTCTGAACTGCTGAGCTCCAGTATTAATCTGCTAAAATTTTAACTTGCTTAATGCAAATTATGCCTTAATAATTACATGTAAAATAAATCCTATAAATTAAATGTTAATACAGTAAAAACTCCCGTTTATCCGTCGAATATAGTGGCACGTAACAGCGGATAAGCTGAATAATAGGTAAAAAACGACCCTAGTGTATGCAATTGTTTAAAAAAGTCAGTGACGCAATACATACATTAAAATTATAGTTAAAAATGATAGCATTCAATGTAAAAACTATTTTTAAATGCTAAAAACGACAAATACCGCGATCGCTATTTTTTTTTTTTGTTAGATTCATCAAATCATCTTCGTAAACAAGAAAAGAAATGGTAAAAAAAGGGGAAAAAAAAACAAAACAAAAACGAGTAAGACCGGAGGAAAACCCGAACCACGTATAATCCGACCGTGGATGTTCGGTTGTTTACTGTAATTAGAATAATAAAATGATCTAAATATTATAATGCATTTAAAAACATTAAAAATGTTTTTGAATAGTTTCAGCGAAATAGTTTTATAATGGGGGGGGGGGAGGTGGCAATCGATCTACTTCTGCTTATAGTGTGTCTCTGTTAAGCTGGGACTTGACCTTGAAAATACTTACATTCTTTTGCAGTTAATGGGTAAGGTGATTGGCACAAAGTTCAGGTGGGTTACCTTCGAAAGTATTTTGCGAAAGTGTTTCAACTCAAATCCGTGCCAAAAATACGTCCTTTACAAAAAGAAGTAAACACTGTCAAGGTCAAGTCTTCACCTATCCGATCCACATTTTACACTCTATTTAGGTCCAAACCTAGACATTTGACCTGGTCACTTTAATATTCACCGTTTGAGGGATTTATCTTATTCAAGTAAACATTTTTCCTTGAGAAAAAATTGATTAAAGCAATAATTTTTACCGATACACAGCACTGTTATGAGTAACCTCATGGCATAACACTTACGAATTATCAAGTCCTTTAAATGTTAATTTCACTGCGTAAACAAGCCAATAAATATAAATTTATATCTGATTACAGTATCCTCAAGGTTATCTTTCACCCCTATTTTCTAAATAGAACAACTATTTTCCGCTTAAAGCAGGATGTTTATACTTCCTCAGAATATAGGGCTGGATGATTTGTCTTCTTTTTACCTACACGGATGAAACCATTTACTTAATTTTTATTCAATAGCCTGCATTCTTTATTTTTGCTAAAACAAGAAGACTTTCATTAATCACTAGTCTTGTCGATATGAACCAACAAAAACAAGTGTAAACGCTTTAAAACTTTTCCTTATCTGAAAATTTAAGCGTGCGCTATAAAGCTCTTTAAAATGAGATCGAAAAACAACGAGTGCTTTAATCCTAAGTAATATTTTTCAAGCCTTTCTACAATTGCCGGCATTTTCCTTCGGGTGAATAATGGACTGTGTCAAGACCTGAATGGAGTCTTGCTTACCGGTATGACCTCCTGAATGACCTCCGTAGGAAACAACTAAAAGAAGTAGAAGTTGATAAACTTGCTTCATGAAAAAGAAAGACATTTTAATTAAACCTCGCCGAGCGCTACCGTAAGCGGATTTCAAGTGGGAAAAAATGAAACAGTGATATAATTTAATGTCTAAGAAGCAGAAAAAAATGCTGAAATGATGAAATTAAAAAATAAGATCACTCTACCGTCACGTGTGGACAATCAGACTCTATAATTTTACCAACATTTTGTTATTGGTCTTAATATTTCAGCTGAACGGGAGAAAGCACATTTTTTAATCTTTGCATTCGATGCAAAGATACTCCAGACACAGTCATATTTTTAAAAGTAATTTTGTCTTTTTAAATTAATTTTTTTTGCACGCATCGCGTGCGGGAAATATAAAGTACAACCTCTTGTTATGGGCTGCATAAATTAGTTATTAGTTTGCTTTATTAACATAGCGATGACAAAACAAATTGTATATTTTGAAAGCAAAGGTTTTAACGTAAATAAAATATACCTCATTGGTTAAAAGATAATGAATTAAATCGTTGAAAAAATTATTGTACTGGTCAAACTCTACGGAATATGATCGTTTTGTCCCACATGTGACGGCTCGTGTATTTCATCAAAAAGTAATAGTTTTCGAAGGTAATGTCGAAATGTTTTACTTAAGAAATCACCATCACGTATGTGATTTTTTAAGCTACAAAATTTTGCTAAAAACTTTTAAATTATTATGTTTAACCCTACACTGCATGACTTTTTTTTTCTTTGAAAGACATATATATGTTTTTTAATGTAGGAGAGTTTTAAGCAGATAAATATTGAAAAAATTGTAAAAAAAAACTTATGCATTAATGGGTTAAAGCGTACTGTTGATCTTTCTGAAACTTCCACCGTCGGTTCTATCATATTATATTCGATTAAGTGGGTTACATTGTGCGGGGTTTTAACCTTACTAAACCGAAAATAGTAGTTGTCTAAAAACATAATATTTAATCTCCAGGTATTTGAAAGAAATAATGATTTATGGGGGCTAAATAGTTTTTTAAATAAGCTATATGAACAATAAAATATTATTATTAAATACATGTTTATAGTACAAATAAGGACTACAACTTAAAGTAAGTAATTTCGAACTTAAATTACGACATCTTTGTTTTGGCACCTCCTTCTTTACATCATTTTCACATTAAGTCTATATAGTTGGGGATTGCTTGCTTAAAGTTGGGAACATTTTTTTATCACCTTCTCCCAATCTATAAAGAACATAATACTTTGATTTCCAACGTACCTATCATTCTGTGGCCACGGAGCTACAGTTTTTATGTTATGTTTTATAAGAATTCACCTTTACATTCGAAAGCCTTATGGTACTCTCTACCTTTTGCTTTCAGAGACTTAAATTTTGAAAGGAGGGGGGATTCCTAATTTGCCAAATGGAGCTTCAATTTTTGCTGCATGATAAAATGTGTGAATGCGCACATGAATATATCTGATAAAAAGACGTTCAGGGATTTAATTGTTTATATTTGTTTATTATTATCTTTTAAAAATGTATTTAAAAATTTTCTTCACAAAAGTATTTACAAAAGTAGACCAGTCCTATTGGATTATTCGGGAAACTTATTTGATTAGGTGAGGATACTTAACATTGGTTTTATGGGGAAATATTGAGTTCCAGAAGGTTTTGTGCTTATAAGCGGGGTAGATATTTTTGTAATTTTGGTTTTGCTCGTGTTATTCTTTAAAAACTAGATAGCATTTACTTTTTTTATAGTTTTGTAAAAAGGTAGCGTTTTAAACTATTAGTAATAAGGATAATATACATAAAAGGCAATTGGGTGTTTTATTTTTAGAGATTATAAAGACACTTAGTGGCCACATTTTACGTAGAAAAACACAATAAACGAAGTTTGAGCTGAATTTGAAGTTTCTTTAAATTAAGTAAATGAGGAAATTTCGGATACATCTAAAAAAACTTCAGTATAAAATGAAGAAACTCTTGATTGTGTTATGTGAGTCGCGCGCGTTACAAATAAATTCAATATCACAAATTATAAGATTCACTGCTTAATTCTGATTCCGCAAATTGCAATAAGTTTGCAAAAGTTCAATTGGAGATCCTTATAAAATTGTGACAATGCATGAGCGAACAAAATCTTTGAAAAGGCTCCCCCATCTCCTCCTCCTGATATTTCTTCTGTATTTCGATGCTTAAAAATTAATTGTAAATTAGCTTTATGAGATTTTTTTTTTTTAACGTACACGATTGACTTCTGAACATGCAACTCCTGACTCAATTTTTAACAGAAAAAACAATTACAAATATTTCCAAAATGTAATGTCGACATTCCAAATTTTATAAAATTTTTTGAAGCTTTCTTCTCTTTTTCTGTTGGAACATGTGAAACTCTTTTGAAGCGACCGTGATGGAATTCTGATAGCTTTAACTGTAAGGATCAGTTAAAGACAAACCTTTTAGTTCGAAACGTTAAAAGGTTGCTTATTTCGATAATTAGTAGCGGCAATAAGCATAGAGTGAAACAACTTTAAAAGATACATAAACCTAAAATGGTTTAAAATATTTTATTGATTCAATTTAATTTTAATCCATGCATGAATCGAATAAAAGTATGCCTCAAATAAATTCAATTTAAAATATTTCCATAAATAAGATAACTCATCTATTTCCATTAAGATAATCTTATAATAAAATACTGTCTGTATGCTCTTGCTGGCTGTTCGGGAAAAGCAAGCACTTATTTGAAAAGCTTTGTGCTAATGGACTTCTGAATAAACAGCATATTAAGTTTAAAAAAATCGTTTCAAGAAATAGGGAATTTATATTAAACGATCAGAAAAATGAAAGACTTTATGCTTTGCAAAAGAAATAGACCTTACACAATTAAAGCTACAACTAGGAGCTAACTCAGTATAGCATTTACTAGCGGCAGCAAATTTTATCAACATTTTTGTGTTAAACATTTGTTGAAATGTTGTACACAAAAAAGAAAGGCGGGGTGGTATGGGTGCATCTCTTAAGCTTATAAAATATAAAACTATTAAATTACACCTCTTCAACTCAGCATTAAAATATGGGGTTCATCTTGTAAAGTGAAAGTGCAAATCTTAGTACCATTCTCTTTCTTTCCTTTTTTTTCACAATTCAAGAACAACTAATTTTTTTTCACTCATGTACTTTCAACTTCAAATAGCGTTTCTCGTTTTAAGTTTTAAAAGACAATCGAAGAAGACTGCTCTGTTTAGCCATGTTCACTGCATTTAAGCATTTAAACTGTCTCTCTTAAAGTATAACCATATTAAAAATAAGTAAATAAATAAATGCTATTGTATTAAGGTCAAAAATTTCTATCTGAACAGTTTACGAAGAAACTTTTTACGCAGATTGAAACAGTTATTTACCTTTCTGTTGTATAAATACAATTTACGGAGAAGTAATGCTTCCGATATTGAAAGTTCATTTTAATTTTTCGGTTTTATCTAAAGTGTAATAACTGTCAGTTACATCGTTATTTTAACTTATTGTTTGTTTAAGAGCTATGATAAATTGAGTTTTTAAATTTAATATCTAACTTTATCCAATTATCCAGTTTTAACTCAATGTTTGTCCAATTATTTGTTCTCCAAATATTTTGCATGAGCTAGTTAAATGAGAGTAGGTAAATATTTATAATGATAAGTCATGATAACTTTGCAAGAATACATTTGCTTCGTTATAATGTTTTATTTTACTTACTAAAACTAAGCAACTGAGATTATAGTTTACAAAATAATTTGTTGCGTTTATTTTTTTAGTTCCAAATTCGATTCAAAGTAGATATTTTACCATATGCACGCGTACTGTGTGTGAGTAGCATTTGAAAATATTTTTATTTGAAATTTTGACGATTTATTGCAATTAAGTTCTTTCATATGCCACTTTTTTAAAATTTTGGTTAGTAATCCAAAACAAAGTTTCGACTAGTTACTGTGGCATTAAAACTGGGCATAATCATGATGATCTCTAGTTAGTCGTTTGATTTCTCAAATTTATGCGAATGGGATCAACTGCTTCAAGATTTCCGAAATCCTTTGTAATTCTGATCCTAAATAGTGAGACTACTGTGACAAGGAGAGGGAATGGGGTAAGGTGAAATGTAACTTTGTGACAAGGGGAAGGTTTGGGGTAAATTCTTGGGAAAGAAGTGTGACATTTAACGGGCGGATCCGAAGAATACTCAAAAAGTCTCAGACGTTTCTTCATCTTGTTTGGAAGCAGGTATGATTGGAGTTATAACGTGAGGGATTTCTTATGACCATTACCATAACAATCTGGTTCTACATTTTTACAAAAAAAAAAAAAAAAGCGTTGAATAAGCTTCAAATCATGAATAACACGAGCATAAAGTTTTGGATAGTACATTAGAAACAAACTTTGTTTCCCTTGGATGATAAAGTTAAATGGTTTGAAACTAAAATTGTCTTTGTTGTTCTAACTTTGTGTCTGAGTGTAATTTTGTAACGGAAAAGAGCAATTTTTATTTTATTTATTCAGTTTCTCAATTTCAAACTGAAACTACTTGTTTGTCATATTTTACAAATTAATATTAACTATATGTGTGTAGTATTATCACAAATATATGTTTGTATTAATTTTTTATGTTTGTTACAATTAGTTACTTTTTCTTTTCATCATTCTTCATGCAGAGACATCCGACAAAAGCTTTTGTCGGATGTCTGTGCATCCATAAGTTCAAAAAATTTTTGGCATTGAAAAAGGCGTTCCTTGTAACGCCGAAACACGTGTCTGCAGTATCCCTGCTTATTTGTGCCTCCTTAACGTTGTAATTTTTTCCACATCAATAGCACAAAGGTATTTGTAAACTTTAGTAGCTGTATTGGTTTTTCCTATGGATACAGTTGCATAGTTTTTTTAATTAAAACAGAAAAATCATTCACCAAGATGGTAGCCAACTATAGTAATGAATGACTCATATCATGATCAAGTTTCCATATCAAATTTATATCTCTGCTGCTCTTGGATCAGGGATTTTCTTTTTTGCATTTCATATGGAGTTAAAAAAAAATGCTTTCAGTATTATATCCGACCGGTTAAAGATACCGCTGTGGTGTGAACGCAGAATGCCCTAGTACGTAGTGTGGCTCTGATAAGTTGAGCTATGACTTTGACAATGTGTATCTCCTTTTCGGGAAATTTAGAGTTGTAATTAGTGCTGAGTTGAGCAAGGGCGGATCCAGAAATGTTCCAAGGGAGGGGCGATTGAATTTTTTTTTGTTACCTGCCCATTTTTTTCGCCATGCATCCGTGTTAAAACATGTTGATTACAAATGTTATAGTCTTCAATTTCGAAAAAATTCGAGATCACAGCCCCGAATCCCCGCACCATTTCCCTTAATATCATCAAAGATCAACTAAAATTGCCTTTTTTGACCTTCAAAATAAAAAAAAAAAAACTGCTGGAGAAGAATCCCTCAAGGGAGGGGCGATCGCCCCCATTACCCCTCCTTTGTATCCGCCATTGGAGTTGAATTGGATCACGTTCCTTGTACTTTTCCAAAAGTATTCCAAATGAAATTCGTACTAATATTACTTTTATTGTTTCACTAAACTTAAATGAAAAAAAAAAAAAGCATTGTTATAGCCATAGCCTCCATTTTCTGAGCCGCACTGTACCATCCATTTTCAGGTCGTAGCTAAATTTTCACAATGGTCCTTTGATGTGGTAGAAGTCACATATGGGGGGGGGAGGATTCTTCCCCCATCGGGTTAACCCCCATTGGGGCTTTTCGTATACAAATCCATAGCTTAAGTCGGATTTGTGCCACATTTGACACGAAGTTCCTTCCGTGATCAGAAATTCACATAAGGGTTTTTTGCTCCTGTATGGGATGTCCCGCCCCCCCCACACAAGGGTGTTTTCCAGAAAATCCGTGAAGCGGAATGTTTGTGTCAACTAGAAGTTTTAGAATATAGGAAAAAAAATCAAGGAGATTAAATTTTGAATCATAACACGTTAACGGGAAATTTTACTTTTTTCTCTCTTTTATTTCAGCCTGATTGTTAAGCAGGTATCACTTCACACACCTTTTCTTTCATGTAGTCCCTGCGATTCTGAGCGACGTAGCTATTTCCAATAAGACTAGTCCTTAGCTTTGTAACTCAACGTGTGTGATATTAATCTAATAAAAACTAGTTTTATGCAAAAACATCAAACTGAGATTCCCAAATATTATAAACAGTAAATATCTTAATTGATTCAGCCGAAGTTATTTAAATATAAACAAACATTAATCTAATTGAATAAAAACTAAAAATTGCAGTTCTGTACTCAATATAATGAGATATATCTACTTCGAAACTTCAAACGTGAACCAAAAAAAAGTCAATTAACTTAATAGAAACTGATTTTGTATGTGGATAATGAATCTGAAAAACAGAAATGATTTTTATGTTTTTGCATTTTTCTCACAGCTAAGCATTGTAATAAAAATATTGATTATAGAAGGAAGATTGTTTTGCAGTCGTAAAATCAACTTTGCAATTTGAAACTTGTTACGAAAAGTTTATACAAGATATAAGAAAGGGGGGGGGGGGTTAAAGATTTCAATTTTTAGGCTTACTAGTATCACTTTTATCGAATTTTATGATCTATTGAGTAAAAATTAAACCCCTTGCTTTGCAAAAGTGATGTTTTAAATATTTATAAATATTAATGAAAAACTGTAATTCTTTTGTCGAAATATACAGATGTGAAATAAAAATTATATCTTTAGTCATATTTGTGCTCCACAAAAGAGAGGGCTTCGAGTTATAGTAATTTGTAATCCAAATTGAGTAAACTGAAATTTACATAGAAATAAGTAACATCTTAAGGAATATTATCTTTTAGTCAATTAGCAGAAAGTGACAAACATTCAAAAATGAAGGTCAAGTTTGCAAAAATCCAGTGCATATTAACAAAAACCAGCACTAAATGAATTCAATTGAAACACAATTCATATCTTTAGTCATATTTTTGCTTTCCAAAAGTGGGTGTTGTAAGTCGTAATAAAATTCTCTAATCCAAACCAAATTATTTGAAAGTGAAGAAAACTGTATCGATATTGGTCTTTAGTCAATATTTGTCTAAACTAGAAAAATATATGAAAGCATGTCTTAATTTAACGAAAATCTAGGGTAACATAACAAAACAAATATTCATTCAATTCACTAAAAAGTTCATCTTTTTAGTGGTAATTCTGCTTTACAAAATAGTGTTTTATGTCGCAAAAAAAAAAAAAAAAAAAAAAAAAAAAGTGTAACCTTAACTGAGCCAAGAACATAGCAAATAATGTTGGTCTTTGGTTAAAGATTAAGGCAAAAATTCAGAAACTACAATATTAAACATTTGTTCAGCAGCAGTCTGAGGGAGCTTAATTAAAATCATTATTATCTTAATTCATTTGAAACAAATTTCATGTTTTTAGTCATAATTTAGCTTCAAAATATTGAGTGTTTTAAGTCGGAAAAACTTGTATTCTGAACGGAGCAGAGAAATGAAGAGCATAGTAAACAATGTTGGTCTTTAAGCCAAACTTTGGTAAAACTCTCCGAGTTATTAAACAATCCTGGGGTAATTTAACAACAACCCTGCGCAATGAAATAAAAGCCATTACTAAACAAATTACAGTTTATATCTTGTTATAATTTTTCTTCATAAAAGTCAATGCCGTAAGTCATACTTAAACATGCAATCCAAACTAAACAAACTCAAATTTACTCAGAACTGAAGAAGGTATTAAGAAAAACCTGCATTAGGCAAAACTTAACAAATATGCAAATGTGACGGCTAATTTAGAAGAAATCTAAAACAGCTAAACAAAAACCAATATTGATTAAAATTTACTAAAACAAATCTCGTACTAGTATGCTTCATAAAAGTGAGTATTTTGAGTCTTTATAAAATAGCGATCCTTACAAAGTGATAAGGAAAATTTACTCATAAATAAAAAAAAGAGCAAGATGTTAATAATATTAATCTTGAATTACACTTTCTAAAATTTTAAGGTATGCAATTCAACAGAACATGTTTAATAAATTTTACAGCTTCTGGCGGCCTAGAAATATTAATCTTTGGTCAAACTTTAGAAAACTTAACAAATATAGAAAGCGAAGGTAAATTCAATAAAAGTGTGATGAAAAATGTACGCTTACCGCTGTCATGGTGTAAGGTTTGTCAACGGCCCTATGCTATGCCTACGACCACCTCTATCCCATTTGGCGATATCTTCCCCACAGATGCACAACAAAACAAAACCTTGACCGTGACCGAATTACGCGTCTATATACCCGGATCACACCCCTTCCCCCATAACCCTTTCAGTGCCAAGCCCAGGGGTGAAAAAAAAAGAGAAACAGCAGGGTCGTTAGCGCCTCGGACGCCACTTGACCCCAGGGCATTCGATGCGTTCCGCATGGAAATATCAGAAGTGGAGCAGTGCTCTTTTGATGACAGAAGGTTCAAGTCACGCATTCGATAGCTGATAAATTCGATTCGAAAATTCTTTTCTTCCTTCGATTAAATGGGACAGATTGTAAATTATTTTCCAACAAGTGGTAGTTGAGATGTTGATAGGTATCCACGCAAGGGGTTCAGTCACGAAAAAGTACCAATCTGTGCAACAAAGAGAAATCGAGTGGAAACAAAAACTTTCTCATTGCTTTTCCATTGTTGTCTTTTAATCTCTTCGTCCACCCTGACCTTGTTCCATTTTGTTTTCAAGGGTGTATTGAAGGGTGGGTGATGTCAAAGAGGTGTGTTATGTTTGCAAGTGAATTTTGTTTCGCTGCTTGATGTGTTCTTTGGCTGGAAGGGGATTGTGAAGAATATCTTTTAATTAGTTGTTGCTACGCAAAAAGAAGACGCTTTGTAATTCAGATCACACGCCAACAATGTTCGTGTTTTTAAACAGAAAAACCACTGTGTAAAAATTCTGACCTAGTAATAAAAATGTACGTGAAAAAATTCTATTAGTCTATTGTTGAAGTTAGGAGAGAGCAAATGAAGAAAGCGACTTAAAATCTTTAGGCTATACTAATAAATTGTTTCTACGCATCGACACCTCTAAGCAACACACAGATACCTTACTGCTATTCCTGGGAATGGATGTCTTGTTGTTTTGAGGCGAAGACAGGATGAATGTGGTTCTTTGTTCTCTACAAATTCTGTGATGAAGGTAACGTGAAAATTGGCGATGCCGTGAATAATATATTGCCCACGACGAACATAGTTCAAACAGACCATGTTTTATCAGGCTTTACGGTGTCAAATGACAAATACTTCAATGTTTCTGATTAATATTTACTGTTTGATTCGTACTGCAACTTCTACCGGAATTAATCAGAAAGCGATCAAAATACTATAATCTGTTGCGTTTATATTTCACCTATGGAAAATTATTTAGTTTGTCAGGCTACTTCTGTTCTGTACACTTTTTGAAATATTTAATTCATTTTAGTACTATGGGACATACATTTTCGCAAATTAAATTTTATTTCATGAATTATCAAGTACCAATAATTTATAAATTATATTTTTTCTAGGAATTCGAGGCATCAGAATTCCAACACTTGCCCAAATATGTAAAAATTAAACCTAAAAAAATGTGCGGTATACTTATTTTTTTTTTTTTTTGAAAACACAGCAAATGCTGTCGCACAGCAATAGCTGTGGCTGGCAAAACTGAAATTTAAATTTTTATTATTTCGATGATGGGTATTGCAGAAAGGGTGCCATTGGGGGAGCAAAGTGCACAGAAAAAATTTGAAATTTTTTGGTCCATTTTTTGATTTGCCGCAATTGGGTTGAAGTTTGGAAAAAAATCAGTTTTTTGAGAACTTTAGAAAATTATTTTTAAATAATTTTTAGCACCCAACATCTACAAATACATTATATGTGACAGATAATGTAGTTATTTCTGATATGTACGGCGAAAACAGCATTTTGACGTCTTGACAAAATTTAATTTAAAACGTGAAAAAAAAAAACAGGAAATTACCAAATCTTTCAGGCATTTTTGGAAAAGGAACCAATTATACTACTGACCTTAAAATTTTTATAGAATTTCTATGCGTCCAATGGCAGATTTTTCGCCCTACCTTTTATTGAACATAGAAAAAAAAAACTGTTTAATAATTTGCTAAAAATTTCGAAATGACTGCATTTTTTCCAAGCTTCAACGCAATTGTGGCAGATCAAGAAATTGACCAAAAAATTTCAAATTTTTTCTGCACAATTTGCTCTCCCAACGGCACCTTCTTCGCATTACCCATCATCGAAATTAAAAAAAAAAAAGACATTTTCGGCCCATCCTAGTGTGCAAGCGAGTAAATTGCCTCCACTTAAGTTTTCTTCTACTTAAGTTTTCTCATTTTTTCCCATGCTATTTTTATGCAATATTTTACACATGTTGGAAATTAAGCTTGTATTTCAAGCTTCAGTAGGAATTTGCTTATGTTTGAAGATAGCAAATTATTTCCACATATCTCCATTTACAGTCATACTTCTACTGTTTCTCAAGATTACTTTTTAACGGAAGATTAAACGTTGGTAATGTCATTAGTTCTACGAATATTTTTGTGTTGAATAACGAATGAATAAAATTTTGGCGAAAAATAAGCTTGGCATCTCTTATGTCCAACTAAGTTACACAAAATCTACTGAACCAGTGCTATCAAAACTTGACGTAGATATAATTTACCTCGGTATACAGTAATTTCATGTATAAAATGTTTTCTACCATACACTACCTCTAAGCTAATGGTCGGACCTCAAAGGGACTTGGACCAATAGACTAGCAAACTAATTCACCTTACTTGTTTGCTACTAGTTCTGCCATTGTAAAAGAGTTCCACCCCCTCTTTTTTGAATTTCAATTTTAGAAAATTTAAGAAGTCGAGATGTAGGAAGTGAAATTTAGATTTCAATCCTGCAATAAACTTCATTGTTTTTTTAATCTTTGAACTTGCAGTATCCGCGCTGCGATGCCCGTGCAAAAAATGTAAAGGAAGTCAATTGAATATATTTAAATTCACTCCAACCCTCTGAAGAAAAATTATTATTTCTTTAGTTCAAATATGCTCCGCGACCTTTTAAACTCCACTAAAAGTCATGTTGAAGTTAAAATCGCAATACGCCAAATAAATAAAAAAAAACATTAAGTTAAGTAAGTAACAGGAAATATAGTAAATTTTCAAGGCTTAACTCTATACGCTAATTTAAATCACTGAAGAAAGAGCAGTTTGTTTGGAAAATGGACCTAGTGTTTCAGTTTTTCGTACATAGTTAAGCCTTGAACAGTGACTAAATTTGATTAATTAATCTCCTGTCCTAATTGACGGACAGAAACGTGCTAAAGCTTTTCTTTTTCAGAAAAAAAAATCCTTTCCAGCGATATATAAAGTTTTGGGATGGGGAAAGTCCCCCCCCCCCCCTTAATTATGGCGGAAACACCAAAAATGAGACTAATTAATTAATTTAAAAATAACTAATTCTAAATTTTAAATTTTTCACTTCGAGGTGCATTTTACTGGGATACGTTCGAATTTTTGCGCCAAGTTTCAGGTCGGTAGGTGCTGTGGGGCTTCTGACCAGCGGTAACAAACGTACAAACAAACAAACACCGTCATCTTTACATACATAGATTGCAACCGTAATAATTATTTATTAAGGATTAAAATATATATGGAAATAAATAATTGAATTCCATATTTATTTCAACAGGATACAAGCACTTAATCTTTACCAACCGAATCGGAAACCAATAACTGTTCCCCAGATAATTAAATGTAAATATTTATTTTAAACTGGCGACCTGATTACTCTCGAAAATGCAAGATGCTTTCATTGCCAGCTGTAAATGAAAACATTTCGAATGTAATGTTATTCCAACGGAAAATGTACCTTCTTCCGAAAAGTGATAGAGGAATTGTATATTTTGTAAATTAAAGGAATTCTTTTATTTTAATATTTGTGATTGAAATGCGGTTGAATTTGGAAAGGCATTTGCAGGAATGCAGTTGTAAACATTTAACATATTTTTCAATATTTGGTTTTGGATTAAATAACACTTTTGGCGAAATGTTAGACTGATATTTTCTCATCAGGTGCTGATGTTAACTGCGCCTTTTGGTGGCAGCTGGAATGGTACTCACTATGTAAGTTACGAACGTTTTCAAATTTTGTGGATGTACTTTTGCATTTCATTTTGCGCAGTTGTCCTTAAAATGTTTAATGCATGATTAGCCACACATTTTCTCTTAGTGCCAGTTTCATCTAGCTCTTATTATATTAAAATAGATTTTTTGTATTAATGGGAAAGATATTACATAAGGTCGTAAAAATTAAAAATAAATAAATACATAAATTTAAAAAAAACATTCAGCATCTAGCTCCTGGCATTCATTTGAATTTTGACGTTTTGAGTTTAAACTATCTTTTTCGCAATCATGAATTGCGATGAAATCCTACTCGTTGGGTTTCTTGCTTCTACAAATGGAATAGAAATGGAGAAAAAATTCGCTGCTTTCGAGAAATCCTTAAAAATGCGAATTTTGAAAAAGTGTCCCAATACTTTTAGTAATACAGTATATATTCCCATTTCGTTTTCAGTACGGTGTTTCCGAATTTTGAACTAATAACACCTTAAATTTTGGTTGTTTACGGAATGCCGTATTTTGCTTTTTTTACTAGTGTTGTTTTATGAACTGTAGTGGTTTTTCCTAAATATAACTTGAGGGATATGGATGGGTTGCCATACAAAAAGTTAGATTTTGCATTTTTTTTTAAAGATTTTTCCTGGAACCTTTCAATATTTTAACTCTGTATTTTAACTTGAAAGTTTTGCAGTTGGGAGTATGTATCAAGGTCTTTCATGTAACACAGAAACACTTTAGAAAATTTAAAATGTAGTTTCTTATTCATGGGGTTTCATTTCTAAAAGAAAGTGTTCAAAAGGCTTTACAGGGTGACAAGAAATAACTTGGACACACATCGTACGGTATAACTTTGTTGCTAATGAAAATAATGCGACCAAACTTCAAAATAAGTATGAATACATTATTTTGTCTAATATATTTAAACGTTTTCAAATTGGCTACCGTCAGTATTAATGCAGAGCTTTAGACGTGTCACAAAATTTTCGGCTACGGGCCGCAACTCACTCATTGATATTTTATCCCTTTCTTTCCCGAAGAATGGTTGTAGAGATGCCAAAGTTTTATCAGGTTTAGTATACACCCTTGTTTCCAAGATGGACCAAACAGAATAATACATTGGGTTCAAATCTGGGGAATACGGGGGGCCATTCTTCAGCTCCAATGAAGTTTGGAAAATGTGTCTTGCATCAATCTTGAGTGTCTTTTGTGAAAAATCCTGTTGGAAGGTCCATCTTTGGTTTTCAAAGAACTTTTGCGAACAAGGTAAGACAACATCATCCAAAATGAGTTTGCGGTATGTTTGCTGATTATTTTTTATCCCTTGATCAACAAAAACAAGTGGTGTTTCCCCACTAGCACATATCCCACCCCAAACCATTGCAGATAGGGGTAGTTGACGCCGCCAACAATTAAAAAAGTTCCAGGTGCTTCTGCTGACCAAACTCTATCATTATGGCTATTTTGAGTTTGTTCAATTGAGAACAGTTTTTCATTTGTGAAGAGCAATGTTTTCCATCGATCATCTGCGGCCCGCTTAACAGTTCTTTCCTCTTTTGAAGTCTTGTGCGTTTGTTCTTTGCTGCTAGCTTTTAAGTCTCTTTCATTTTGTAAGGGAGAAGACCAAGCTCAACAATTACCATCAAACGAGTGGTTTCTATACTGATTTTCACCCCTCTAGTAACCTTTCTCATTGAAATCCTAGGATTTTGTTAAACTCGCTTTTTGACCACTTTCTGGTTGCTAGATAACTGTGCATTTTCTTCTTCTTCCTGACCTGTCATCATCATGTTTGAGTTTTTTTAACCTTTTAATTGTGCAGGAAATCGTGTGTTTAGCCACTTTCAATCGTTAAACAATTTCACATTTTTTCGTTTCTTGCTTATGCAATTCAAGTATGGCAGATAGTTTGCGAACAATAATAGTTATCCCAACTAACTCACTTACACCTATTTAGTAGCTTTCTAGGATCGATTCCCTATCACAATATCGTTAAAAATTGGGTGGTATTTAGAGATATTTGGTTTGAAACTTAGTCCAAGTTATTTCTTGTCACCCTGTATAAGCTAAAAATAACGCCTGTATAACCTGGATCGGTTTATAGACCTTCAGATTAATATTAGTCTAAGAAAAGAATGTTGTAACTTAAGTTGTTCGGGTAGTTTTTTTCTTGTGTCAGCTAGGCTGGCAATTTGGAGTGTGCTGCTGCTTTTTGAAACTGACCGCAATTTGGTGTGATAATTCCACAATACACAAATGTCATATACTGCAAAAAATGAACTTGTTTTTTCAGTATAATACTGGCAGCCGAGTTTCCAGTTTAAAACTGTAAAACGCACAGTAATTAATTGTAAAATAGCAATGTTAGTTTATTACTATGCATTTTACAATTTGAAACTTTAACTTCGGCTGTTAGAATTACACTGTAAAAATAAGTTTATTTTTGCAATGCAAGGACCCGTTTACAGGGTAGGCAACCATTCACAGTACAGCAACACATTCACACAATGAAAGGACAAGAGAGAAAAAATACATCTATGCCAGAGCCGGAATTTGAGGCCGGTACCCTCCCCCCTCCGCAGTCTTTGACAACTAGACATGATGGCCGGTCAAGTTGTTTAGGTATATCATGTACATTAATCCTCAAAGTTTTTTTTCTGGATAAGCCATAACTTCCTCAATACTTCATCAAACTTCGTAAGTTAAGCTTCATATGAAATATTTCCCCATTATTAGCTAAAAGTAAATGCAGTAGGTGACATTTTATTCGAAGTAGGTCTGTTATTCGAAAAATTTCTCCTAAAAAGTACCGTTGTCGAAGTCGAATGCTTTGCACGGGTCAGCTAAATTAACAATGAATTTTCTCTTGTCAGTCAATTAGCAAATTTATTTATTTATTCATTTATTTCAGTTGGTTATTTATTTATTTACTTATTACTTTATTTAGTAGGTTATTTACCTGTTTAGTTATTTATTGAGTCATGTAGTTAGTTAGTTATTTAGTTATTTATTTAATTAATTAGTTGTGTCTTTGTTGCTGTTACTATGTTTTAGCGTTGTTGTGTAAAACTTCCACAATATATCCTTAGCAGCACAATCTCATCGGCCAATGATCGGCCATTCATCGAAGCCCGATGAAATTCTCATCGGCCGATGATCAGATTCCGATAAGTTCTCATCGGTAATTGGGAAAATTTTCATCGGAAAATTTGATCATTACGATCTTTTTTCCGTTGAAATCTGTAGCTTGGCATATTTTCATCGGAAAATTTGATCGGAAGTATACAGTTTTCCGATGAAACATAGCTCGGTTAATTTTCATTGGGAAATTTGATCGAACCGATATTGTTTCCCGATGGAATAGAGCTCGGCATATTTTCATCGGGAAATTTGATTGGAAGGATATAGTTTTCCAATGAAATATAGCTCGGCTAATTTTCATCGGGAAACTTGTTCGAAAGGATATTGTTTTCCGACGGAATATAGCTCGGCTTATTTTCATCGCATCGGTAAAGTTGATCGGAAGGATATCACTTCCCGATGAAAAGTAGCTCATCGAAAACCGTGCTCGGATACTGATCGGAACGATGTCATCGTGCGTTACGGGATCAATTTATGAGGAGTTCGATGATCGGCCGAGCAAAATCCGATGAGTTGATGCTACTTGGGATGATACTCTTAGTTTATTTACGATTCCTAAAGTAGACAAGCATTCATCCTACGACAAAAAAAAAAACTTTGTTTTTAATATTAAAATTTCCAGTTTTCACTAATTTGAAAAATGATTGCTCTTCCAAAAGTCTCAGCAAAAATTTCATTACTTAGAATGCAAGTACGTAATTGAATAGCTTTCATCTATGTGGGAGAACGAATATTTATGAGAGAAAAATTCTATTTACATATGTATGCCATTTTTTGACGCCAGTAATTAGATTTTCTGCAACAAACTCTTACTAAGTAGCGGCTAATGAAATTTTACTGCTTCATAATCACGTAGTATTTAAAACGAGCTGGCCGTGATAAAATTGCTGATACGATGTCTAAGCGCTACTATGCGGTAAAAAGTTTATTGTGGACAATGCATTCTAATTTTGGCCTACATTGAAACAAAAACGTAATTAGATTTTATTACAATGCAGAGGGAAAATTTAATCCCAGTTTTCATGCTGGTACCTATTAGAAAAAAAGAAAAAGAACTTTTCCTTACTTGGCGTGACACAGTTTCTTTTATTTCTTCTTCGTGAAAGAAATGGTAATTATTTTTCAGGTTTTACTGCTGGAAATTACGAAGCTAATTTCTCATAAGTCTCTGATAAGGAATGACTTTTTACAGTTATAAGTACATAGTTTTGATTTACCGTAATTATTAACTAAAATAACAATTTAATTTTTTTAGTAATTTTGTTTTTTATCGCTTGGATATATCAGTGCTGAAATAGCGTAAGTCTCAATCTTTGTGTGATTCAGGTAAACTTTTTCTGGCTCTCCTGGAAAGTAGCGATACTATGACGTACCTCAATAAGGCTTTGAGGTACATTACATGCATAATTATTCCTTCTCCTCCAAATTAAAATAATAACTATGAAACTCAAACACTTCATAAAACGGAGGAGAAGGAGCTATTTCCAAAAGATGGCGGATGAAAAGTGGATGAAGAGGGAAAATGAGGGCTATCCCTACTAAAAATGACCCATAGGGATCAATAGAAAAATCTATTGATAACGGTAGAGTTCTATTAATATGAATTGATTTCTATAGATGTCTCTATTGGTATCGATAGAAGCTATTGATACCTGTAGCCTATTGATCATATACTCAATGGATATCCATAGAAGCCCTATAGACATCAATAGAAATGTGGTCAGTAGGAAAGCATTTCAATGGATATCAATAGAAGCTGAATACATATCAATAGAAGCTTTATAGATATCAATAGAAATCTGATCAGTAGGATACTGATCCCAATTGATATCACTAAAAGCTTTGAGTGACATCAATAGAAATCTAATAGGTTATACTAATTCCAATTGATATCTGTAGAAATGAAATCATTAAGTTTAAACTTAAGTAGTAAGTCTCGGTAAAATTAGTGAGCTAGGAAGGTTATTAAAATAATAATTAAAAAAAAGCAGATGACTTTAAACTTTGTAAATAAAGATAACTAATTTTAAAATAATTAATTTCGACTGAAATTTTAGCTGATAAAATTTTTGACTTTTTAAAATATGATATTACAGATTCATAGATTATGCCAGTCATTTTTTTTTTTTTAATGTTTGAAAAAAATCAATAGTTTTCTTTCAAATCATCACAGACATATGGTTCAACCATTCATTTCAAAGATATTATTTAAAAAAGATAATTAAAGAAAAACACATTTTTTTCTTTAAACTGGATGCAAAAAAATTGGCCTCTGCATGTATAAATTGTATATTGTGAGCATTGCGAAATATGGAGCATTTGAATTGAAGTTCCATAAGTAAGTTTGTCTTTTTTCCTAAGAATCATCATTTTGAGGGTCTTTTCCATACATTTCCATGTGATGCATAATGAGTCTCGATGCATATTCATTAAAATTTGAGACTTCAATGTAGTGTTATGCCCTGATATGTACAAAATCTTTATACTGTGGCTAATTAATGCTATTATAAACAGATAAATTCACTTTATCTACCAGTTTGTTGGCTATCTTAGCTACCTTAAGAAGATTTTTGCTTCCGCACAGTGGAGTATTTGACTGAAAATCCTGGCCAAAACTATTTTGGAATTTTCGCTCTTCTAAGGGAATATCCTTCTGTGCGTTTGGGCGTTGTACAGCAAAGCTACCCAGCGTACAGCTATGAAACTTGGTCAACAAAGTGTCTAAAAGGTCAGATGTTGTAACTTGAAGCTCGATTTTTAAAATTTAATTTAGAAAAAAAGTTATTTAATGTTTTATCCATGGTTTTGAATTTTGCGAGTTTATGACCGTAAAAAGGTTTCTAGTGAACGTAAGAAGAAAAAAAAAATACATCACCATTTAGAACAATTCAATTTTTTTAAAAGTCTGAATTGTTTGAAGTTCTAACGTAATTTACCGAATTTTCAGGAATTTTCAAAGATAGGTCACTTTTCGATGTTTTTCAATTAATCAATCAATGTAAATTAAAATTCCTGCATCCGAGAATCTAATGGTGTTATTGCTCTGAAACTTTTCAAGGATACAATATAAACATTTCACCTTCATTTAAAACAAAAACGGTGAAGTTGTCTTGCTTCATTGATTTTTAGTGAATTTTTTTAAAGAGGTGAAGGAAAAATTTTCATCGTGTTTCACCATGGTTTTACGTTTGTTCCGCAGCAGCTGGCAACATGCCAGAAGCTGACGAGGAATTGTTTGAAGCGAAAGCTAATAAGTAAGCGTATTTTATTCGATGTATTTTTTCCTTTGACGGAATGTAATTAGTACATTGCCTCCTCTCCCCCCCCTCCCAAAAAAGTAGTTCAACAATACCAGTATTCTGTCAAAAACGTTATTTAAATATGAGGAAAAAATTTTGATTATAATTTCTAATCGTTAGGTTACAAAAAATGTCTTGACCTGACAAATTAACCTTGAACAAAAGAAAAAAAAAAGGCCACGAGAATTACAGGCAAATATTTTGATGTTTTAATGAATCCTTTTTCATTGCAAAAATAAATATTTTCTAATATTACAAAGAGGAAGGGTGATTTTGTATCTTAAATAACCTCCGAAACCATGCACCTATTTGAAAAACATTTACAGCATATGAAAGGAACATTCTCAGGGAGTAACAAAGGCTATAGTTCGAAAAGATTCGTCAAACCGTTCCTTTTTTATTTCAACTCAAAGCAATTTTTACATAAATCGCCAAAAATAAAGGAAAATTACCTTCACATATTAATGTCATATAGTACTAGAAACCGAAAATTTTTCTGCTTCCCCTCAGTGGAGTTTTTGACCCAAAACTCTGCAAATACATAACTTTTTCGTTTAATTTTTTTAGACGGACACTTTTTAATTACACAGGCCAACAAAAAAAACCTTTTTGAAAACTTTTTTAATTTTAATAGCTGATCTTGATAGATTTTTATGTGCTGAATCCAAATCTGCTTGTAGTTTTTATGTATCACCCTTAGTTTCCAAGCAAAATGTATTTTATTATATAGTCTAATACCCATTTACAGTATATAGGGAAATCAATGAAACACTGTAGAATCGTAAAAAAGGTTTGTATTTACAGTAAAATACTTGGAATAGTAATTTTATGTGATGATACAAGGTTCACTTGTCAACTGGAATTGCTTTATATTTTCTTTCCCTTTTTTCCTTGAAGCTTCTTGTGTAGCTTTTCCTGCGATGAATAGCTTGCTGAACTTCCCGGTGAAGTGACCAACAGTAATCCCCCATCATGTTGTAGCATGTGTTTCAGTAGACCTATTTTTTCATGTTATCTTAACTATGAAAAAGCTGTTAAATTCTAAAAATGTTTCTTTATTTCATGAATGTAACTATAAAATGTGAATAAATGGTGGGTGATACAACTTTTTAAGCATCATATTTGGATTCAGCAACCTAAACAACATAAGAATAAGGTATTTTCATTAAAAAAGTTTTTTCATCGTTGGCCTGTGTTATCTCATACAATGATTTGTTTGTGATTTCTATAAACTTCCTAGAAGATCCTGAAAAAAAACGAACATGTACAAACCCAAAAGAAAAAACGTAAATTTACTTCATCCAGTTTAAACCTATTTTAAGCAAAACGGGGCAAAAAAGGGCAACTTTTTTTTTCAAATACGTTTTAAGGGAACCTTAAGCTTTATTTTGATACCCGAACTTGCGTCCGGAAATGCCCGGAACCCATATAAAAACCTTTCTTTTTAAAAAAATTACTGAAAATAGAGCTAATTTTTTAAAGTTGTGTAAAACACTATTAAAAAATATTTCCCGAAGCAAATTCTACATGGATTGCATATCATATTAAAGTACATACCTTCGTCTTCCATATTCATTCGTGTTTTTTGTATAATTTCGAAATTAGCCACCGAATACAGCGCATTGAATGTAAGCAACAAACGAAGCTTCCAGGAAAACAGCAGCGCAGATTCCACATCGACTGAGTTTGAAGCATTCGTATGAGTCTTAACCAAAGTGGAAGGGTTTTTATGTTGTATATTATGACGTAGAGTCTTATCAGTAGTCCAAAAACGAATAGAAGTGTGAGATTGACTATACTTTACATTTTCGACTTTTGGCCAGGATTTTCACTCAAATACTCCACTGTGCTCCGGCTCGATCATTGGCTATTCCTAACTGAGGAGTCCATAATAAGGATGAAACTGCAGACTTAGGATGCTATGATCGAGCTGTGGGTGCATTTGCTTCAGTATATATCAGTTTTGTTCTGCTGGATATTTTGCACACCACCTGTGCAATGACACACCACCTTGTTCGAGTAGTTCTATCCCTAGTAAAAATGACCCGTAGAGATCAATAAAAAGAAATTGTATGGGGAAATGGATTACGGATATCAAGACTGTTAAACCAGTAGAGACCTATTTATATCAGTAAAGATCAAAACAAGATCCATAGTATCTTTTAGTGATATCAATAGAACAAAACCGTAGGATCTATGGATATCAATAGAGATCCATAGCATCATAGAATTAAAAAAATGTACGGGGAAATGGCCAACGGATATCAATAGAGCTAAATCAGTAGAGGTCTAGTGATATCAGTAGAACAAAACCGTAGAATCAATGGATATCAATAGAGATCCATAGCATCTATAGCGTTCAACTGATATCTGTAGACCTCTACTGATTTAGCTCTATTGATATCCGTTGGCCATTTCCCCGTACAATTTTTTTTATTGATATATACGGGTTATTTTTAGTAGGGATATTTGGATTCAGATGGTCATTTTACATAAGAGTAAACAAGAATGGTGTCAGAAGCATTTCATAAGTTTTTTCTGTTTTGCCGCCGCCCAGTCTTATCGATTGCTAAATGAAATAGGCGGCATTGTCGCATAACGTTACAAGAAAAGGAACCTCTTTTGTATTCATATCATTCCTCACTGAAAAAGTTCGATAGGTTCGATCACCTGCAGGAGGCCTTCTGAATGCGTAATTAAGAACGCACGTAAATTTCCCATAATAATATGTCACTTGGTTTTAAAAAGAAAACTAGAACTCCATTTCGGCTAACCTTGTTAATCACCCATATGCATTGAGTTGCTTCATCCTTTAGGCAGCATCGGATATTTAAGGAATAGGGATTGCTATACATCAAGTGGCGAATGCATGCATATATTCTTTCTGACCTGAGCAATCCATTTCTTTTCATGCTTTCCGCTGTGTGCCAAGTAGGGTTCGCAAATTTTTTTTCATGACATGTATCCCGATACATATCTGATATTTATTTTGAAAATATCACGACATTTTGATATTTTTAATAATTTTTTGAAACACGATATCTTTAATATAAAAATTATATTAATCATATTAATATCGTTCATTTATTACTAAAATAACCACAAATTGATACAATATTTGTATGATAATTAATGGATCTAATATATTGTAATAATGCAATATTTCTTTTTAATTTTATATTCGTACTATCATTAGCAATGTAAGAATTATAATGCAGATTAAAACTGCCTAGTTAGATATTGAATATTAACTTAAAGTCTACTTACATGAATAATGTAAGAAAAGATACAACAGTGATTTGAGGACGCATTTACTACTTAAAGACTTGCCTTGAGTTCACGTTATTTGAAAATATCCAATATCTATCAAAATATCCAATATATATCAAATTTATATCAAAATATCAGTTATTTTCGATGTTCTCGAAAAGATCATGATATTTTCAAACCCTGGAGTCAAAAAACTATAACAGCAGATTAGAAATTGCACGTTTTCTTCATTTTCCTTATTCTATTGGAAAGACTCTTTTTTGGTTAACCTTCAGGTGGGAAAACACCTAACTAGTGAAGAGCAGTACTGTTCCGTAAAATAAAGATGGATAAAAGTTTAATTTTAACTGTGCCAGAGGGGTCACGATAGGAGAGGAGGAGGGGGGGATTACAAGATGGTAGTGTTTCCTTCAGTTAAAAATTCTACCTTTAGTCACTAATATCAATAGAATAAGCCAAAAAAAAAAACATGGAACCTGAAAATATTTTCACTTCCCCGATACCGATAACTTACTGATAAAGGTAAAACATTGCGTTCCACGTGAGCGGCAGCGTTGGAGCATTTTCTTTCTTTCTATTTGCTTCACTAAATCTGTAAGAGTAGAAATATATTCCGAGACAGGGTAATTTTGGATTACCATACAACAAGTGAGCTTAATTACTTAAAAAAAAAATCTTTGTTTACAATATGTTATTTGCAGTAGCGTCAGATTTATTAGTGAGCAAAGTTTTCTCAGAATTTCTCGCTGAAATTTTACAAATTAAATCAGTGTTTACCAACCTTTTTGAGCTCATCGCCTCTTCAAGACGCTAACTGACACCTATCGCCCTCCCCCTTCTTCCTCGAAAAAAACCCAGAAGTTGGCACAAATGAACATCAATATTGTTAACAATATATAAGTACCCAACTTCAGTTTGAAGTAAAATGTACGCAATAAAGCAATTATAACCAATATCTTTTTAACTAAAAATATTGATAAATAAATAAAATAGCTTTGATTTTTTTTCTTTCACAAAGCGAACTGATAAGCATTTGAAGGGTAATACTTAACTGAAATCATCGACGTACTTTTCAAAAAACAGAAGTAGTTTACATTTTTTAGAAATTATTTTCTTTTCTTCACTGCAATCTAGAGGAATTAAGGAATTTAAGGAAGTTCTTGAACTGTAATTTATTTCTTAACTTGTCTTTTTTAACTTGTCTGAACTCTGAACAACCGGTCTCGTACATGTTTTACGATTTCAATTTTCGCTACCCTTTTATTATACTGTTTTCTCTTATAAATACCCATCGCTCCCTATCGCCCCTTAAGAATTTACCGCCCTTTGAGGAGCCAAATCGCCCCTTTTGAGGGCGATAGTCCCAAGGTTGGGAACCACTGATTAAAAATTTTTTTACAACTTAGAAAATTCTAGTTGTTCATTAATTTTCAATGTACAATTTTTATAGATGTAAACGTGAGAAATAATTCTATCGTTAAAACTAAAGGCGAAATTTTTAATGGAATTCTCAATTATTACTAAGCCTTTTCACTGACATATCTTGTAGAACAGTTTAGTTTCAGCATTGTACGGAATATCAATGGAGTGCAATATTGAAAGATAATTTTTACAATTATCTTTCAGTATTGTTTTCTGAGCAATTACTTGTTATAGATACATTTATGGACCTTCTAATATTATCGTTCGTAGCACATTTTTATTGAATAAAAGAAGGGCAAGAAAACCCACGAAAAAGAATGAGATACAATAATTTCTACGTTTGGTAATTCTTAGTTGATTTCTCATCGCTTTTTATGTGGACCACAATAAGCACAAGACTTTAAAAACTCAGACATAAACAGTGACCGCAGCACCTCTTCCAGTTTGTTAGAGTTGCGAATAAAATGGAATAAATAAATAAAAGATGTCTGGGGGCTACCGAGTTGGGAGTCAGAGTCGAACTGATTTTGGACAAAGGAGTCGGAGTCGAGTGTCAAAGGCTTTAAAATTTTAAGAATAGAAGTTGGTCGTTTTTTCCCTAGCTTGCATTTCAACCATGCCTGTAGTCAGAGTTGGAGACGAAGATTGGGAGTCGGAGTCAATAGTTCAGAGTCGGAGCCAGCCATTTTTCCCCTGAGCTTGTATTTCTTCCATGGCTGTGAAATCAAAAGCGGAGTTGAACTGTCGGACTCGTTAGTTGATAGGCAGAATCGGAGTTAAATGCTCTAAAATTCTAATAGTAGTATTCAGTCGTTTTTCTACGAGCCTATATTGCTGGCATGACCGCGGAGTTGGATTCAGAATCGACGTTCTTAAAACAGCTTAATATAAAAAAATCCATTTATTCTTCATCAAGAGCATTTTTCAAGAAAGTTGTTTGAAGGAAATCCGCCTAAAAGTATAGGATCTACATTGTTCTTAAATTGCTTCATCGGTGCTAATGTTACGTTTTTTTAAACTGTTTAAAATTGAACGAAACATTTTTCAAATCAAAAGGTGAAATATGGAAACGTGGTGTCTTTGCCGAGATTTTTTGAAAAAAAAAAAAAAGTTTATTTGAATCGGACAGTTCACTCAAAAGTTTAGGGGAGGGGGGACAGACAAACCGACCGACAGATACACGCCGTCTTTCCCATCTCAAAATACTACGTCCCGATATTTAACTTTTCAGTATATTTTTGATTATTTTATTTATTTTTGTTTTGACTTTTTTTGGACTTCATGATATTTATAAGATGCATTTAGCCACTTCATATCAAGACACACGGCAGTGTGTCAGCCAAGTTCGCGCTGCACATCTGCCAGTGTATCTTTACACGAACCATTTCGGGCTACTTTCGACCCCTCCGATTCTCAAGAACTACTTCATCTACATGCTTTAAATTTTGTAAGTTTATTAGAGTGACATAGAACACCCATAATCCTAAATTTTGTGAATATATCTCTTTTAGTTTTAAAGTTATCAATATTTGAAAAGTGAAAATGTGGCGATTTTCTTATTTAGATTATACACTCACTCATCAAAATGTTTACCTACTTCCAAGTGTCTCAGAATCTTAAAATTTGGCATCAAGGTATATTTCCATACACTAACTATGGGAAAAATCTAAAAAATCCAAAAACTACATTAAAAAAGCAAGAAAAAAAGCATTTTTTTATGAGTATCTTGGCGCGATTTATAAATGGTTCGTCAAACAAAAGCGCCAAAATGCTTGTAAAACGTTGCCAAAAATAAAATACTTAAGTTTAAAATCAAATGTTTTATTGTAAGCTGTTTCAAGGCTTAGTTTACCTTGACGGAAGATTAAAATGGTTTATCAAGATGAAATAAATAATTCGAATTCTAGAGATTGACTATGCCACCTTGCGGTGACTTAAGATATTAACTAAGTAGTTAAAATATTCTATTTCTCTTTTAAGAAAAATATAGGGTAAACACGAAGAAAATTTACTTGTTTTACCTGTTTATTTCGTCATTGATCATAAATTGTAGCGTCTCCTATTATTTATTTGAATTACGAGTAAAATCATTAAAATTTAAAATATGTCGAATGTAGCATGGTCTATGTTATATCTGAGTTGTCAGCGTAACTAAAATCTCGGGCACAGGACATTTCCGCCGCAAAATTTATCTCTATCATCCCCCTCATGAGACATTTCCGCCGCGTCTCTCCCCGCCGTTTCTGTGCGACAGGACAAATCCGCCGATTGAGCTGGTAGAGTGTAATATTTGGCGAAGTAAAATTGGCGAAGTTTAAATTGATTTGCACTGCATTGAGTGTTTTTTTTTTTTTTACTTCTTTGCGATTTCCCCCTATCATAAGTGGTCCGGGAATAAATTCCGCTTTTTAGATTAGGTCTTCGTCACCAAATGAAGATGTGTCGCCATGAATGAAAATTTTAAACCAGTAACCCCTTTCTCACCCTTGAAAATGGCGCGGCGGATTTGTCCTGTGCCAGTCAGAGAGGGAATAGGAGTCGCGGCGGAAATGTCCCATGCGGAAAAAAGGAGGATAAAATTTGCCGCGGATATGTCCTGTTCCGAAAATCTCATGTTATGTGTGTATTAATTTGTGTCTAAATGAAAGCATAACCGTTACTTCGGCTTTTCAAAAATGCATGATATCTCAGCAAAAACATAAATGTGAAAAAGGAGCCAAGTTCGGTTGAAACAACGTTTGGTCAGTTTGAAGCAGCGGTACCACCGACAAAAGAGTTGAAATCTAACAGGCTCCAAGTTCTATAGCTGTTCTGTTAACTACAGTCGTGAGAGTTATTGAAATGTTCATTAATTTATTTTAATAACATTTCGTTAGTTCCTTTCATATCGGCTTCGGAACTGGGCAAGTTTTAATCGTCACGAAGTTACGTTCAAAAAAGTCCGACTTCCGTCAGTTAGAAATGAACTTGTTAAGTTCCGAAGTCGATATGAAAGGAACTAACGAAATGTTATTGAAATAAATTAATTAACATTTCAATAACTCTCACGACTGTAGTTAACAGAACAGCTATAGAACTTGGAGCCTGTTAGATTTCAACTCTTTTGTCGATGGCACCGCTGCTTCAAACTGACCAAACGTTGTTTCAACCGAACTTGGCTCCTTTTTCACATTTATGTTTTTGCTGGGATAGTAGCAACATGAACACTTGAAGAGAGATTTTTTTAAATAAATAAATAAATAAATACAAAAAATTAGGTTGCAGTTTTTTCAAAAACTAAAATTTTTATCCTTCATTTACATATTTTATTTATTATTTGTCCACTATTTTACCTTTTTTTTGCTAAACTGTTACGAAAAAGTACGTAAAAAAAAAAAAGAAAAAAAAACTTGTGTCGCTTTCTTTCTACAAGTGCTATTTGGAATTCTCCATGAAACGTGTTACTCTCCCATACATTGAAAGTGTTATTAATGAAAATGAGAAATTTATGATGCATTGAAAGATGATATTAAAATTCTACAAATGTTTGTTTTTCTGTTTAAAAAAAACTACATTTCCTACGCAAATGCTCTATTTAAATCAACCTCAGCCCTGTCGCATCAACAACGATTCGAATATTGATTTTTAGTTTCGATATCGGATCCTATCACAATTCGAGTCACGTAACTCCAAGCGAGTTCTGAGTAAAAAGAAAATCAAGTCTGTGAATGTATGCACATCTCCTGATGATGGCAAATAGCTAATTTAGAAAAACTGCATCAATGATAAATTGAGAGTGTCTAGCTCATGGCCTTACACCCTATAATTAGATCAGGAAGATTTACTATCAGTCCTAGATCTGTAACAACTGGCGTCGTGTTGAACCATATTGCGTCAGCTAGTTCTCTGCTGGTAGGGAATTTTGGATGTAAGAAATTCCCTGTTAGGAGAAATATTGAAGGAAATATACTCTTGGAGCAAATGTGTCCCATAAGTAAGAATTTGTGTCATAAATTATCCATTCCAATATTTTATAAATTATATATATATATTTTGTGATGGAAAACCAGATTTGGATACAGTAAACGCTCATCAAACGCATCCTGTTAAACCGGACTTCCCTAAATCCGGACAATCATTTAATAGATGTACATATAAATGAAAGGAGAGATAGGTCAAAAATATAATTTTGCAGGCCGTATTTTGTCCCTTTTTAACCGACTTCAACAAAGGAGGAGGTTATACAATTCGTCGGAGAAATTTTTTTTTTCGGTATGTTTCAAGATTACTCGAAGACGCCTGGACCGATTTCAAAAATTCTTTTTTTGTTAGAAAGGTCTTTCTTTCCGATTGGTCCCATCCTCTCGTGGTCCGGGTTCGATAACGGGAACCTGCAGAAATCTTTCGAAAAAGAAATTGGGATCACAGTAATCGTAATAATGACCATTTTGAACGCCAGGCTTCTCTGGATTGCATAATGAAACTCCTTTCTATGGTCTTTTTGAAAATTTTAAACCGAGTATCTTTCTATATCCTGCTTTTTTCTCCTGAACTCCAACGAAATGAAAGTCGTACCAGGTACTGATTGATTCGTAATATTTCAGGTTTTGTTAGTCTTAATTTACATAAGGTTTGATAAAGGAATTCTGAAGAAAATGAGGAAAATCTCCAAATTTTTGCTCAAATTTAAAGCGATTTGTCCTGAATGATTAAATATGAAATCCATTGCTACAGAACGTGATTAATATGAAACAGTTATTATAATGATCATGAAAATTGTGAATCAGTTAACATGAAACTCATTAGCGTGCCATGCCACGTGCGTAATACGTCGTAAAATTTTATGAACCTCCAGCATCTAGTGTTGTTTTGAAATATAAATTAGTTGAAAAGCCGTTAATATTTAGCCTTTGATTAAACTAGTACACAAATAAATACTAGAGAATAACAAGGATTATTTTTAGTGTCAATCGTATAAAATTTTAGACGGGTTGATACTTTCGTTCTTTTTTTTTTCCTTACATAGTTTATTTTATGAAGCATTTGCTTAAGCAAATTAGGGGAAGTTTTGTAATGGAAACATTACCTTTTTTCATACGTACATTTAAACTAAAAAGAATAAAATAAGATATTTTTGGGAAAAAAAATTGAACCGACTTCGGAACTTCACTCGGCAAGTGCTCTAAAAAGTAAAAAATAATTTTATTCTTTGAACACCATCGACACTACATTTAAACATAAGTTTTGAAGTCGGTGCAAAAACTATAGGTGAAATGATGTTTATCTACATTTTGCCAACATTTTTCAGAGAAACCATTGAAAATTAAGAGCTGAATATTTGTACCATTACATAAATATGTGGTTGTCAATGTAGTGTATGCGAATGCTATTAAAGAACCTGGATTCATTGCAATATATATATAGTTAAATTATAGTTTCGTATGATTCTATACAGTGTTTTTGCACCGACTTCAAAACTTATGTTTAAATGTAGTGTCGATGGTGTTCAAAGAATAAAATTATTTTGTACTTTTTAGAGCACTTGCCGAGTGAAGTTTCGAAGTCGGTTCAATTTTTTTTCCCAAAAATATCTTATTAGTTTAGTTTTGTAAATTCCTCTTATGATGTTTTATTTTTTAACCCTACACTGCATGGTGTTGCCAATTGGATACATGGACAATTTGTCCTCCTTATGAATAGCAGAATGTAGTCATAAGGCAACTCAATGCATAAAAAGTAAGTATTGGGTATATTTAAAGAAATTATCACCATTTATCCTCCATACATGGCAGCACTGATCTGTTACATGCTCTTAAATGAATCTATGTGGATAGCTTTTAAAATCACTTAAACTACCAAGTTTTGAAAATTTTTTTTACAACTAAATATTTTTCTTTGTCTTTTAAAAAAATAACGTGAATAAAATAAACATTTATCTTTCGTTTAAGATGCTCTTTACATCAAAATAATTATTTGGAAAAAATCTAAGTCATAATACATGTCTGTAGCCATTTGGCAACATTATGCAGTAAGCATCCATCTTCGATTCATCTCTAGTTCATGAAGTGTGTGCTTTGTTTATGTTTCGCGCTAGCTTCTTTCTCTTTTTGGAAGGTATAAAATAACTATGTGAACCCAAAAGTGGTACTTTCGGCTGCTCTACCGTTTATTAGACCTCGCAATTATCAATGCTTAGTTGATGTTCAACATAGTAAACAAATAAAAAATCAATAGAGAAAAGCCTTCAAAACGCGTTCATTTTAGATTTCAGTTAGTACAAACGTTGTGCTTACACAGACAATTAAAATCATTAATAATTTAAAAATGTTGTTTTGAAAAAAACTAAAAAATACGCTTTTGCATAGGAATGTGGTGTGATCATCACGGGTTTCCCTCTGATTTTCAAAACTACTGAATATCCGCACTTAAGTTTACATACACTTATAATACATCAACATGCAATACAGTTTAGCCTTTAGTATTAAAAATAATATTAAATATAATACTTTTATATTTGCAAAGAACGTAAATTTTATCTTTTATTTAGAGTTACATACATACATACATACAAACAAACTCACCATGTAAAATTAATAAAAGCTTATTAAAAAGAGGGAGATCATTAGCTACAGAGGAACTAATTACAAACCCCCCCCCCCCCCAAAAAAAAAGAAAGCTTGAGCGAGAGAGGCTCCAAAATATATCAGATTTGACAGAATTGATCATCGGAAAGAACACAGTACAAATAATAAATGATGTAAAATGTCAAAATGTAAAGGATTACAAGAGTACAGTGCACCAAATGTTCAATTCCTCTATTTTTTTACAAAAAAAAAAAAAAAAAAAAAAAAAACTAATTTCAAGACTATCATTTAAAATCATTTTTATCTGTTGAATGCATGGTGTTGCCATTTGGCAACAAAACTATTTTTAATTAGAAAGTGGTGAAAATTTAGAGTTAAATTTTTTTAAATATTTTTCCATGTTTTCTTATTACATCGACAAACAAATATATTTTTTTCTTAGAAAAATAAAAAATCATGCAGTGTAGGGTTAATCTCTGGAACTGAATATGCAATTTTTACTTAGCACAGTTTTTTTTGTTTATGTACTTTGGTTGGATTTATAAGTTATCTTATATAATTTTTCTCTAGACTGTTTTTGGATACCACGCCTGATCTTCTTTCTTTCTTCATCAACTCCATGACTTATCCCTCATTTTAAAGCTTATCGTGCTGGGCACTGACGAAAAATTGACCCACTGTCTAAAATGTCTTTTTTCGCTATAAGACATTTATTTTTCTATTTTTATGACATTTTACTTTAGCTCCTTTTATGCCCAATAGCCTAAAAACGGGACGCTTGTTAGTTACTGCATACAAATCTGTAATGGGTATATCATTTACTAAAACTTTTTTTTACAAGGTAAATAGTCCTTATTCTTTAGAAAACCAGATAGAACCACTAGTTGGACATCAGAGTTTATTTATTGACAGCTATTTTCAGACAAATCAGTCAAGCAACGGTCGAGCATGGGTAGCCACAGAAAGTAAGTGTTTTTTGCGAACTTATTTTTCATAAAACTAAACTATTTTAAAATGATTTGCTTAAAATTGATCACAGATGCCTCCTGTAATGTTACTTTGCAAAGGTAAAGTCACGTAAGGTCGTATTTTGCGCACATATCTGCTTAGTGTCCCATAAACAGGACGTTAAATAACTTAATAAATATGGTAACGGCGATCTATTTTACGCCTAAAATGTATGTAAACCATTCCAAGAAAGAGTTTTAAGCAAATAAAAATTGAAAAAGTTGTTAAAAAAAACTTGGGCATAAATGGGTTAGCAAATAGCAACCCATAATAAACCGCTTGGCTGGTAGAGCGTCATGCTTGTAATGGACAGGGTATAAGTTCGAATCTGCGAAGAAAAAAATATTTTAACAGGTTTTTTTCTTTAGCAGAATTTTGATCCAACTTTCAATCATCATACATAATTTCTCAAATGTGTTTGTAGAAAATTGTTCGCATCTAACACATCAAGTTTTGTTTGTTGGTTTACCCCCCACTTGGATTTGGTCTTCAGTTGCCTTCCGAAAGAACGAAAGTGATTTCAAAACAAATGAAAAACACCAGACTGACAGGTCTGTTAAAGAACACATTCAAATTAAGCCACTGAATGTCAGTCGAATTTCTCGCTTAAAAACGGAATATTTTAAGTTCATGGGAGAGTTCTCTCTGGTTATAAAGAAAAAGACAATTGAAGGGCCAGAGGGAAAAAAGATGAAAGTCACTTTTTCGTCAATTTTGAGATATTAGCGCTATCTAGGGGCTATGAAGGAGTAATATCATCTGGTAGAACAACAAGGGGGGAAAAAGATGAGAATTGACGGAAATGTGCAGGAAAACTCTATCAACTACACAAGGAGTTACAGGAAATTAAACTTTGTTCTTCGTTTTTCTCGAAATCGCTTTTTGGTCACTTTCATCTTTTTTCCCCCGGCCCTTCAATTTAAATTGATATTTGTGCATGGAATTGCATGTTTCATTACACATTCAATGCTTGACGACCTAGCATTGAATAATGCCTTTTCGCATTGAAAAAGGCGTTCCTTGTAACGTCGAAACACGTGTCTGCAGTATCCCTGCTTATTAGTGCTAAAAAACGTTGGATTAAAGTTTTGCAACCTAGTTTAGTTCACCGTCTTTTAAAGTAATACAAAAAAGAAAGTTAAATGCACATAAGCAAATTAGCTTTTGATAAGCATGACAACTGTTTATGTGTAATATTCTTTTTAAAAATCATTGCGTTTTTTATGAACTTGTAAAAAAGTGTTTCGAAGGGGGGGGGGATAATTTATTATTCGAACCAAAAGTTGATAGAAAAAGTAGGAAACTGAGATTTCCCGTTTTCTACTTCAATCGCCTTCTTTGCATTAGTGAATTTCCTTCAGTGACTCACAAGTTGTTCTTAATTCGACTCTCTCCAGCAAAAAGGGAATACTGACCGAAGTAGGGAATTTTCCAAGCGGCAATTTGATTCAGTACAATGAACCAATTTCATGAATGCGGATGATATTCGAATCTACCAGGAAAGGTTAATGGGTAATCCTGTTTAGCTTATTGTATTACAATGTTGGACACTAAATTTGTTTATGATTTCTTTCTGGTTTTCTAATTTTGTCATTTTATGATAGATACTCAGCACCGTAAATAGATTTCACTGATTTCCATCTCATTAATTTTAGAGGTTGAATTAACGTATGATCATTTTTTAAGGGAAAATTATATGCTTAGATAGACTAATGTTCTTTAAAAAAAAGCACTGGAGTTGGTATATTGTGGCGCAATTCCTCAAAAAACATATTTTATAATAATGTTGTATGTGAAAGTAATCTAAAAAGTCATCCGTGACTGGAAAAAAAGACAAATAAACCCTCTGTTTTATTTAAAAATGAGGAAATTTTCTATAACCGTATAGGCAGATTTGATTTTCTCATGAAATATGTCTGCACTAAACTTTAAACTTTTTCCGCCATCCTAATAGTAAAGTTCCGTTAAAATGTAAAGCAGTGCTTAGTTATACTCTGTTGAATTCACGGCCTGAAAAAAAAAAGTTTTTTTTTTCAAATGCCCAAATCCCTTACATTTTTGATGAAAACCTTTTTTTTTAGTTTTTTTTTATGATTGTTTTAAAGAACAATTCCATTTAAGTATTAATCCAAAGCACTGTTTTAGCCATTTACACATACGGTTTTTGACTCAAATACAATGAAGAAAAAAAATTCAAAATTAAAGAAAGAATTCGAAAATAAAAACTAAATGTTTACATGAAATATGATGAAAAGTGCTTTTCTGTAAACTTTGAGCATTTAAGAAGTATTTACCTGCTTTCAGAAACAAATTGTGATTAACCTTTGGAAAAGGTGCTCCCTGTCCTTCTGATGTTACAAAAATGTCACTGCACTAAGTTCGGAGAAGACAAAAATGGAGCTTTTTTTTGTTGCGAAAATAATTCCTGAAAACATAAATACTTACTACTGTCAAGGAAAGAAAATAAAGAAAGAATAAAAAACCTTGTTCAAACCTTGTTACTTAACAGGTGATTGAATTGAAATAAATAGAAAATCTGACTCAAAAACTTTGCGTCAATGCAATATACTCCCTTTACTTCGTATCAGGGGTGTCCACGGGGGGGGGGGGGGGGTTATGGCGCAAGTTGCGCCATCAAAATTTTTGGGGGAGATTTTTAAAACTAATTCACATATTTATTTATTTAAATTATTTATTAATTTATTTTTTTAATTTAAATTTTTCTGATTTTTTTAAATAAAAATTATTCATTTATTTATTTTTTTAATTTAAATTATTTCTTTTATTTCGTTATTATAATGCTTCATTTATTTATTTCCTATGTGTGTGCGTGGAATGTCTAGAAGAAAACAAAAGCGATTCTATTCCGATCATAATTAGTACTTTTAAAAAATTAATAATAAATAAAAAAATAATAGCTATTTTTTGAAAAAAAAAATAATACTTAAAAAAATAAATAAATAATATTTAAATAAATAAATAAATAATATTAAAAAAATAAATAACATTAAAAAAAATAAATTTAATAAAAAAGAGGGGTGAAAATAAAAAATGAAAAGCACAAGAGGGTTGTGAAAAATTGGGGGGGGGGGGATTTGCGCCACTGAGCTTGGGGGGGGGGAGATGGATACCCCTGCTTCTCACTTCCTACAAATGAAGTAAAGACCCTAGAGCTTTCACACAATGCTTACTGCATGCACATTGCACACCCTCTTAAAAAGAGACGGCGAGAGTCCAGAATATGTAAAAAGAAAAAAAAAAGAAGTCCTACCAGCTCCGCAGTTTTCGAGATATCGAAAAGTGCGGTAATTCCAAAAGGAAAAAAAAAAAAAAACGGCTTACGGCTTCTACAAAAAATAGAACGTTTGTAATTCAATAGATTTGTAAACCGCAACCTTACTTAACGCAGTTTATTTCCTTAGGGGACCTTTCACCTTCCAATCTTTTATTACGTTAATCAATGTTTATAGAACTTGTGGAGTCGTGCGTGCAAAAATTCCAGTTAATTACTTTCGAATTATTAATGATGTTTACCAACATTGATTTGAATGCTGTTTTGTTCTTCCTATTTCTTTTTATGTCAAAGCCTTCCTTTTTTTATTTTTAACAAATTCAAATGCATAATTTATTATTTGAATAGATACTTGAAACGGATAATTAAATTATTGGAACGATTTATTGAAAAAAAATTTCATTTTTGGGACAAATTAATGAAGAAAGAATTTTATTATTCGAAAGAATTTTTGAAAAAGAATTTTATTATTGGAACGAATTATTGAAGTGAAGAATTTTATTAATGAAAAAAAAATAAAATAAAGAATTCTGTTATTAGAACCAATTATTGAGAGAAGTAAATATAAGAATTTTTTTTGTTCCATTTTTGAAAAAGATATATTAAGCTTAAACACAAGCATTAATATTAAGTGTTCTGTTTAATGTAACTGTAAAATAAAAAGCGACATTAAAGGAAAAAATATCACAGAAAACTGGAAAATATGACTTTTGTATCACAAAATTCACACAAAAATTTTGAATACTTGTGAAACAAAACATACCATGATTTTAAGATAACTAAATTTAACCATTTTACTAATTTCATGTTACATGTATTTTACGGTATTTGGGCAGGATACTGTTTTGGATCTTGTTTTCTGCAATGTTGAAGGCTCTGTACAGGCATTATGTGTAGGGGAGCATATTGGGGATAGTGACCACAACAGCATTAGGTTTGGGATTAAGTTTGATATGCACAAAGACAAAAATTTTAGGTTTGTACCTAATTTCAGAAATACTGATTTTGTCGCACTCAGGCAGAGTTTGAAAGCGGTTTTTTCATCAGGTTTGGACAATAGCGATGTAAATTTGCAGTGGACAGAGTTTAAGGAAAAACTAGCAAAAACAGTTGGAGATTTTGTTCCTTTTAGGAGAAAAGGGGTAAACACAAAAATTTGGCCCATGTGGTTCACTAGGGAAACTAAGGATGCTCTAAACCGTAAGCAAGCTGCTTTTCGTCGATTAAAAGAAACTGGTCACAGCGCAGACAGGCTACAGTATTGTGAGGCTAGGCGTAGTTTTAAGTATTTGGTACGGTTTCAGAAAAGAGAATTGGAACAAAAGCTGGCAGATAATATTGACAGGAATCCAAAGGAGTTTTTTGCATACGCAAATTCTGGGAAAGTTCGAAATAGTCAAATTGGGCCACTAGTAGATGAGCATGGAAATTTAATTCAGAATGATGGTGATATAGCAAATGTTCTAAATGACTTTTTTTCCAGTGTTTTTAACGATAACTGTATCTCAACAGTTGACACAAGCAAGACACAAGCTACTACACAGCTTGAGGACTTTGTATTTTCCAGGGAGGACGTTTTACTTTATTTGAAAAAAATTAAAACCACAAAAGCTCCGGGACCAGATAATATTTATCCAAAAATTCTAGTAGAATGTGCAGAGGAATTAGTTGACGCTATAGTTAATATATTCAATGCTTCGTATAACTCAGGGATAGTGCCAGAGGACTGGAAACTAGCTAACATTACACCACTCTTCAAGAAAGGGTCTAGAGGTAATGCAGGAAATTATAGGCCTGTGAGTCTGACTTCAGTGGTATGTAAAATTTTTGAAACATTGATCAAAATTAAGATTATGAATTTCTTAGAAAATAATGGGCTGTTGAGTAGTTTGCAGTATGGTTTCAGAAAAGGTAAATCGTGTGCTACTAATTTATTACATTTCTACGACAAGGTTACCTTGGCTTTAGATAGCAAAAAATGCGTAGATGTTGTTTACATAGATTTTCAAAAAGCTTTCGATAAGGTACCGCATGTAGCACTACTCAGCAAATTAGCTGGTATAGGGGTAGGAGGTAAAATTCTAGTTTGGGTTAGGAATTGGCTGACAGGAAGGAAACAAAGAGTAGTTGTTAGGGGTAACTATTCTAAATGGAGTGAGGTTTTAAGTGGGGTTCCCCAAGGATCAGTTTTAGGTCCCCTTTTGTTTATTATTTTTATGAATGACATTCATGAAAATGTTTCTGGAAACATGAATTGTTTTGCCGATGATGTCAAACTTATGGGGGTTGTAGAAAATGACGAACAAATAAATCAGCTGCAACAGGATTTGGATCATATTACTAAATGGGCAGACAAGTGGGGTATGGCAGTTAATGTTGGGAAATGTCAAGTGCTGCATTTCGGTCATGGAAATAAGCATACAAGCTATTATTTACAGGGTTCAGTCATTAGTAGGGCAGATAATGTTATGGATCTAGGTGTCTTAATAAATCAGGATTTCAAGTCCAGTCAACAGTGCAGCATAGCTAGTAACAAAGCCAATAGGATGCTTGGGTTTATTAATAGATCTATTTCAAACAAATCTAAGAAGGTTCTTCTGCCTCTATATAGAAGTTTGGTAAGACCTCATTTGGAGTATGCTGTTCAGTTTTGGTCTCCTTATCTGAAGAAAGACATTAATTTATTGGAAAGGGTACAAAGAAGGGCTACAAGGTTAGTAAATGGATTTTCTAATTTAGACTATGATTCCAGACTTAGAATGCTTAATATGTATAGTCTTGAGCAAAGGAGAACCAGAGGGGACATGATTCAGTTATTTAAATTTATTAAAATGAATGATGTTGCAGGGTTGGAGTTTTGCAAGGAAAGCAGGACAAGGGGTCATTGTTTTAAGCTGTTTAAACCTCAGGCGAACCTGGAAATTCGAAAAAATTACTATTTCAGCAGGGTAGTGGGAACTTGGAACAGCTTACCGGAAGAGGCGGTAAAGAGCAATGGAGTAGATGGCTTTAAGAGGGCCATTGATCTTCATTGGGGTCTTTAATTTGACTAGGACCAGCCAAGTTGGGCCCTGAGCCTGCTGCTGGTCGCCACATTTGTATTTGTATTATGTTGCAGAGTTTACATTTGTCCTGAAAATAACTAAACACACTTGAATTTTCTATAATATCACCACTTTTTTCAACATATTTGTATTTTGTCTTTTCTCAAAATTTTAAATACTGTTGTATTAAAATGCCCAATGGTTCTATGAATCGGCTTTTTATTATATTTTTATATCGGCTTGGGTATTTAGTCATGTATTCTTGCTCAATCCTGCCACATTGTCTAGTGGTCAGAGCAGTCTGCCTCGGACAGTGTGTCCCCGGGTTCGAGTCCCGGCTTGGGCATGGATGTGCTTTCTCTCTCCTGTCCTTGTCCTTTCTTTGTGTGAATATGTGGTTTGTGTGAAAGGTTGCCTACTCTATAAACGGGTACCTATGGCATGCGTGTACTGTGGAAGTCGGACTTCACACCAAATAACGGTACAGTTGGAAAAGTGTAGCAGCGCACCCCAAAGTGCCAGGATGGCTGGCACACGACAAAAAAAAAAAAAAAGTCTTGCTCAGTGGTCGTGGCATATTAATTTTAAATTTTTCAGTTTCATTGGATCATAAACGTTGTTTAAATGCTACAATCAAACCTCGTTAAAACGAACTCCGTGAGACTTTTAAAATCAGTTTGTCTTATCCGAAGAGCAATAAGACCTACGACAATTCCATCATAACATAAGAACATCCTGCAAAAACTCCAAGTACCCTAAATCCCTGTTTCATTGTATGCACTTGAAAGTAAAGCTTGGATTCTACTTCTGTGCAATGCAATTAAATTTTGAAAATTTCAGCAGTTTTTTATAAAATGTTTTTATTTCATGACGGATGTTTACACCATTGTCCATGCAAGACGCTCAGTTCTCCCACGGCTGTCATGTTGTGTGCTGAGCTTTTTGCGCTGTTAAAGAGGACTCATTGTAGCCTTAAAATATATACTCTCACTTATGCGCCGGTCCCAGGGACCAACAGAAAAAGGCGCATAAGTGAGAGAGACGCATAAGTGAACAAGCCTATTTTAAGGTCTAAAATGCAACATAGGTTCTAATGAAAGAATGAATAAGAATGTTTCTAGAGAAAATGGTCATATTTCTACGGTTTGGCAACTACTGTAACCTAACTGCAATGATAAGGAGAAAACAAAAATTGTAGCATACCTAATCACAAACTAGTCCTTTTAGAACGATCCATAATAGATAATTGTCCCTCTCCGAGAGCAATACAAGCGAAAGGTTAAAGAGGAAAATGAAGAAACATGCTCATTTTTTAAGAAAATAAATTAAATTGTTTACATTTTTCGAAAAATTCGGCGCATAAGTGAAATATTTATCTTTAGAGCGACTGATAAACGAATGAAATTATCATTATTTTTCCATGGAATGTACCGGGACCACTGAAAATCGTCGCATAAGTGAAAAAGGTGCATAAATGAGGCGGTGTATAAATGAGAGTTCACTGTAGATGCTGTATTTTCTTCGCAATTTGTAGTTCATTTAAGTTGGTTTTTAACTTCAATTACTGTTGCGACAGCCTAACATTATGGACTCAAGATGACTGCTACCTTCTTACATGCAGTTTTTGTAATTTTGACTCAACTTTTCACATATTTACAGCATAACTTCGTGCTTTGGGTTCAAAACAAACAAGGTGCTTCAGATGACCACCATTCAACGGTTCTCTTTCGTGTTCAACGGTTCTCTGTCGTGAGAAGTGGGAGATATCAATTTCACCAATAAAAACATAAAATCTTTAAAAACTTCTTGAAGAAACATAGGTATTACGTATTTGTCATGCTCCATGTAGTGTGAACATACTGAATATGATTTTATTATGTTTTGATGGCCTGATTGCAATGGGAACTTTGCATCTCATCCGTGTATGCTATTGTAAAATTTTCTGAGAGCTCAATTTGAACCAAAGCTCTTTTTAACTTAATCTATTTTTACTTTTCAAAATACTCACCTTGATTATCTTTTATGTAAGAGTGGAATCAGACCTCAGGGGCAATGCTTATTTTAGGACAATACTGCCATTTTACACTGTGCCCTCATACATTACTTTTCTAACACTATTGTTTTTCTATTTTTGTTTTCCATTGATACCATTTCATTTGCTCCTACATATTTTCTTCATTTACAATAATTTCTGGAATACCGGAGGTTTTGTTCATAGCAGATTCACAATACTCACTCGCAAAAGTTACTAAATCTGCACGTGTAGAAAATTATTTTTCATACATTCATCGCTTTGAATGTCGCATATTTACCTTTCTAGAATGTCTCGAAGTTTCTTAGGAGCTGCAATTTTAACAGATTACAATTTTTTAAACATGGTCAAAATTTGCCTTTTTCTGACATACACAAATAATAACAGGGGTTTTACGACTAAGAACAACATTAAACAGGTACATGCTAAGTCTGTGGCTAAATGTGACACGTCTGTTACTTATGGAAAAATGCTACCACTGTTACGGGATGAAAAATATCCTCAGAATGCATAAATTTTTTCCTACTAGGTTGTGATATCCATCGAGTATTAAAGAAGTTAGAAAATGGAGTCGGTGAAATAAATCCGGAGGAAAATTTTACAAAAAGTGAAAAATAACTAATTTGAGTAAAGGACGTATCAAAAGTAAATGGAATTTTCAACTAATGCATTTAATTGATAAGTATTGTGGGAAGACATTGTGGTCTCACTTTTAATTTTGTTTAAACATTAGGATTGCACAAAATATGTCGATAATTGCTCTAATCTCATTAATTTTTTATCTATCAACTTACTGCATTTATATACTTATTTTGCGCCTTTCACATATAAATTATGAATTTTAGCACAAAATGCTGACTAAGTACGTTTATTTTAATTTTTTATAAGCTATAAAGTTCAAGACAAAAAAAAGTAGTTTTTTTAATTAATACGACTTTTATTTTTAAGCCTTTCAGTTTATTTCAAAATGGAGTTGTCCACTACAAACGGGTGGGGATAGGAAATATAGTTCGCCTTAGCGGTAATTCGTTTTAAGCGTGCTCAAATTGACTAGGTTCGAATGTATTGTTATTAAATAATAGTCTTATTTATCTCAAAATCATACATTCCCGAAAAACGTTAACTCTTCCAAAGTATTTTGTTCAGAAGGATTGCCACACACATATGGCTATTTGTTAAACTAGGACAAATAGATTGAAAAATAAAAAATACTAATAATAATAGTCAAAGATAGACAAAAACTATAAAATCTTAGGAAGACAGAAAAATTTTTAGACTCCAGACACTTTATTTCTCGAAGTTTATATGAAAATGCAGAGTAAGGTGTCTTTGAAAGATTTTTGTTGTATACGAACTAGTCGCCAAGATACTTTGAATCACCTAGGACTTGTCGGACTTAGATATTAGTAATAATATAATATCAATAATACTCTTTACTATTAAAAAGCACTATTTTTTTCATACCTGAGCAGTAATATTGCATAAAAGGTTTTTTTTCCCCGATGTTTACTTTTTTATGTGATTTATGTTTCAGTTCCAAGAAATATAAGTTTGTTACTTGTGAGTGGGCTCAGTTCTTCCCAATTCTAAAGAAATTAGGACAATATGTAAACATATAAGCGTAATTGCAGCTGCTGCACAACAATTTTCTATCTACTTATTTATTTTTTTTAAGTCAGTAAACACGTACGTCATTCAGGACAAGCCAAACCGAGAAGATCTTGCAATAATTTAAGCCCTGAATGATGGCGCTTACACTCTGTCAAAAAATAAGCAACGAACGGAAACATGTCATAAAATTGAAACGCCATTAAAGTTTTAGAAGATGTTTTGAACAGAAGAGGAGGTAATGTCGCGAAAATAACAGAAGAGTAATAAAAAGCTGTTTTTCGATAAGCAGTGTAAACAGTGATGTCCTTAATTCGTGCTAAAAATGTGTAATTACAAGCACTTATCAGTAGGGTGTGTCCTTACGGTTCGTAAACTCAATTGGAACAAAGAAATGAGCTCGCATCAATTGTAGCATCAAGACTAGGGATGTACAGATATGTAAATTGGCCAATTACTTATTAATTAGCAAAAAATGTTCAGTCTATTTGCACAAATTAGTTACTATTACACGCATATTTTCATTTTATTCCTGGAATTTTAAACTTTGACTTTTAATTTTCGTATATCAATATAAAAAACCATTATGTATAATAAGAAGTACGTAATTATTTCCCAAAAAGTTTTCTGGTGCCTTAACGCAGCCTACTTTGGTCCTTGGGTCCTTCTTTGGCTCAAACTTTTTAAAGCCACGCTTCTTTCAAATAATTTGGTTGTGCCAAAGTAATTCCTTATGCAAGTTGAGACAATTTTCTTTTTAATTAATTTTTTAATACTTTTCATAAGGTTCAGTAAATGAAAGGTTGAAGTCAGACATCAGTCTTTTTGAGAGATATTGCCGTTGCTCTTGCCATTGAATTACTAAGGTATCCTGCCATATAATACTGGGCTCGTGTTCTTCTGATGAGAGCAAATAAAATTTAAGTCCGAAATTGGCACAGTTTTTGGGTAAAGATGGGTAGGTTCCGGACCTTCCTGTGCTAAAACTGCGTCCGTAGACACATTCGTGTTCATCTTTACCCTTGAACTTCCTTCTCAATAAAAAGACTTGCTCACGATCGCCAATGATTGATGAGTTTCAGGTGCCATATGGGTTTCCGAACTTTCATTACGAAAGGTCAGAGAAATTATGAAGATGTGATAATGGAGGGTATTATTTTTAGTGGGAATGATTGTGTGTGTGTGTTTTGGAAATATTTGGTTCATTTTCTTTGATTGGATACGTGGGGAATCTTTTCACCTGTTTTGTTACTTCAACTTTTATTTTTAGCCTTGTATAGTTATGGCACATGCAATGTCACATACAGTATTATAAAATAAATTCACACAATAATAAATCAAAAGTTTAAAAAATATTTTTTCACGTAGTATTGTCATTGGAAAAATGAGTTTAACGTAAAATAATTTTCAGGTAACATAAATGTAATATCACAAGCTTCACTGCGGTTTTGATATTTTGAGACCTTACATAACACAATTTCAGCTCTATTGAAAATAGCTCTATTGAAAATCTGTTGATGGTTTTTTCTTTTTGATTAATTCCCCTTCCTTATTTGATCCAGGAAAATAAAATATCAGAATAAGCAGAAATGCTGCCATGGTGCATTTTTTTTTATAAAGTGCACACAATTTTTTAAAGTAGAACCCTTCAAAGGTGCTGGTCGTAGCTTTCCACGTTGGACAGTATAATGGTTGATCATGAAAAGGTTCTGCTTCCACCTCTTCACATTAAATTAGGACTGATGAAGCAATTGATCAAGTGTTTGCCAAAAGATGGAGACTTTCAAATATACTTGTCTCGAAGTTACCAAAATTTTCTGAAGCTACATTGAAAGAGAGAATATTCAAAAGATTTGATGTGCGTGAACTTTTATCTTACCCACTGTTTTTTAAATCTGAACAAGAAGCCTGGAACTCATTCGAAGATGAGGTAGAAAAGTTTTTTGGGAAGTAACAAAACCTCTGCTATAAAAACCTCGCTAAGATAATTTTGGCTGCATTCAAAGTTCAGAAACTGCAACATGAGTTTAAAAACCCATTTTCTACATCCACATGTAGACTATTTTCCCGAAAACCTTGGTGACTTTAGTGAAGGACAGGATAAGAGATTTCATTAAGATGAGAGAGACATGGAGAGACGTTACCGAGGAAAATGGGATGTAAATATGTCAGACTACTGTTGGATGCTCAAGCGTTAAACATAGAGTTCCAACCAGCAAAAGCGCACTAATGGGAGTATCAATGAAAAGAAAAAACGAATTTACTGTGAAAAGGAGTAAATCCTAAACGTGACCCACATTTTAAAATCTGTTGTAATGAGTAAAAAAATTGTACAGCTTTTTTTCTCAGTAAATGCATGATTTTCTTTGTAACTTTTTTTTTGACTCTGTAAGTCTTCACGCGTTGCAAAAAATCTGTACGCGATAGAAAAAAAATGAAGCTCGTATTCGGATTCAGCACACCAAAAAACATACAAATCAGTCAGAACATCCCATGCATCTGTTCGAATTTTTTTTTTTTTTGCAGACCCTTGTAATCAGTTAACTTATTCACATTAATGTTTGAGTTAATTAATACATTTATACTTAGTATGTGATTGACTGTTAGTGAAGAACTGTTAGCAGTAGCGTAATGAAATTTTTTTTATGAGAGGGGAGGGTGTTGTCTGAAATGTTTCGAAATTCAAGGTCGAAAAGCGCAATTTTAGGCCTTTGCGTGTGTGTTCATACATATATATATTTTTGCTTCTTGGAGGAGGAGGGTATGACGCCCTATCTCCCCTTGGCTACGTCACTGCTGTTAGACATATTTAATCAAGGTTTCTCAAATCATTCCATCATATATAATATGCTGTTCTTTCTCCTTGAGTTTTTCTGTTCACAGTCCTCATTTTTCTACTTCCACACCACCAAAAAAGATATTTTAAGTTAGGTTCAAACTTCATTTGGGAAGAATAAATCTTTCCGAAGATATTTTAATGTGTCGCTTCTGTAACAATTTCAGTGTTCACATAGTATTTAAAGTTGGTGTGTGTGTCACATTGCGTTGTTCCTTTTAACATTTTTCAAGTTGAAAAGAGGAGAAAAGTACTTGTTTCTTTGTCAAAGAGAAATCATAAATAGGCATCAGGTTTTTTTTTGTTGCTCAATTTGTCCAGAACTTGGCCAACGTTTAGAGAAAAAAAGTTAGACACTGTTACAAAATTTAGCATGTGTGAAAGGGACAGTAAAACGGCATTCAAATTGCAGCTGTAATGATCAACTTTAAAAACATGAGCGAGAAAATTACAGTAATAAATGTGTTCAAACACAAAGTTAGATGACATTTTATGGGATTAACGAAGATTATAATGCATCAATGAAAGTTCCTCGTGTAACAGCTTGACATAAAACTGCCACCACATGAACTGTTAATTGGTCTTGAAGCCATGATCAGAATAATTTTATATTCATTCACATATTCTAATTGTGTGATTAGACCCTTCAGTACCCAAATAAAAAAGATGGATGCACTTTGCGTGACCCAGCAAATTGATACCGTTTAACTCTTCCGCCATTGTCCTTGAAATATTCCTCTTCTGGCCTTCAAGCAAGGCCACATCCACCAGAGAGGATAGTGGACCGGAATCCAACCACGAATCTTCTTTCGGTAATTTCCTTTAGCCAATAAGTAGGCCGGTAAGTTGTTCATTGTCTTCCCCTTTGGGGCTTGCAGAATCGAGACTTCTAAGATCGTTAAAAGCATCTTCTACCCTTGGAGGAAAGCAAACCTCCGTTTTACTATCAAAGGTGGAAGACGCTCAATTCAGGTCATCGTGCGACTTACGTTTCTGTTAAAAAAAAGTGTCGATAAAAGCTGAATTAAGTGTAAAGATGATCTACTTTTGTTTCTGTGAAACCAAATACAAAATTATGACCCAATTTTATAAGTATAGCTTTACCGGAGGTGTATTGAATTTGTACTAGTTTAGAAAGGGCGAGTTACTGTTTCTCAAAGTAAAAGTCTGTGGAAAGGAGATTTTTTATTTTGACCTAGTTATTGAGTCTGGGGTAAGACATAAAAGTGTTTTGCTGCACGTAATGACAAAACCGGAGAATACCAAAAAGTGGAAAATTAATCCTTCTCTTTTCTATTGTCCTCACGATTTAAGCATAAGAAAATATCCCTTTTTTGCGATACTGTGGAGATAAAAAAATGTGCTAATTGGAAAGCGAGATTTATTTTTAGATATCATCCGAAATATGTGTTTTTTTTTTTTTTTTTTGAACAGTTGTTGGATTTGCGGTTGTTTTGCCGGTCATAAGAGGGTCACTGTTCTATTGAAAGTAAGGGTAATTGAAAATATATTTCAAGTAAAGAATAGTGCTGCTTGAAAAGTTTTTGAAAAAAAAAATCCAAAAGTTAAGTATGCATTTTATGAACTAATTTTCCCCTTGTGTGTTGTGGTTTTCAAAAAAGTTTGGACTTGAGTTAGCGTAAATGACTGTTTAACACTGGGAAGCATATCAAAATGAACAATTACTGTCCTTCAAAAAAATTTCACTCGATATTTTCTTATTCTGCGAGTAAAAATAAAAGGCAATTTTTCTCTTCTGACATTTGAATTATTAAAGAAACTGCGGGAATTAGGAGGGGTCGTATTGCAAAAATTTCACAAGAATAGACTGCTTACTACGAATCTTGTAACAGTACCGATAGTTAATTCACTGTCTGAATGCTTATGAAGAATGTCTTAGAGAATTCATAAAAAAAGAAATTATGGCTTCTAAAAGTTAATTTTAAATAGACTTAATATTTTTGGCACTATTAAGTAGCGGTTCATTAAGAGTTATAAATATATTAAATTTCCGGTTCCTAATAGAAACAGCAAGCAAATATAAAAAATAAGTGAGTATGTAGCTCAAATAATGACAGCTACATTGGTTACTTACATGATTTTTATGCTTTGTAAATTCTAAAAACTACAATCTATAAAACTGCTTTGCATTATAAAACGGCGCAGATCATACAAAAATATCATAATTGTGTATTTATTAAAAGCGTATTTCATGGTTACAGGGTGATCCAAAAGTCAGGACGAAATTTAAAATTGAATAATTCCAAAACGAATAAAGAATAAAGCATGCGGTTTGCACTAAACGAATAGGAATTAAGCCGGGTTTTGTGTGGTTAAGAAAAAATAGTTCTATTGGTGGCTAACAGACGGCGCTGTCAGGTGTCTAATTTGCGGCTATGCAAAGTAACAGACGATATAAAAATGAGCAACTGCGGGCAGGTAATGGTAGTCGAAGCTTATATGCATAGAAATGCTGTCCTGAGTTAAGAAACCCTCATGGACAGAACTCTGGACAGATTTCTATGCATATAAACTTACCTGCTGTATCAGGTAATGGTAGTCAAAACTTATATGCACAGACATTCTGTCCAGAGATCTGACTAATAGAATTTCTCAACTCAGGAGAGCATTTCTTTGCATATAAGCTTCGACTACCATTATCTACCCGCAGTTGCTCTTTTTTATATCGTCTGTTACTTTGCATAGCCTTAAATCAGACACCTGACAGCGCCTGTCTGTTGGCCCACCAATAGAACTATTTTTTCATAACCACACAAAACCCGGCTCAACTCCTATCCGTTAGTGCAAACCGAATGCTTTTATCTTTATTCGTTTTGGAATTATTCAATTTTAAAGTGCGTCCTGACTTTTGAACCACCCTGTATTTCTCTTTTACTTAAATACCGTTTATTTAGAATTCATAAACCGAAAATAGTAATTAATGCGCTTAACTGCACGAAACTAATTGAAAGATATGTTTTCCCCGAGTTCTTAATGTTGAATCTTAACAGTATCAAAAAAAAAAAAAAAAAAAAAAAAAAATCATCGTTCAAATTCTGGGGTTGATCATGCTTTGTGAGAAATTTAATTTGTACTTACTCCGCACAGATGGAAAAACTGAGCAACAAAATTTTATTGCTGTTGGTTAGAGCCAAGAATCACTTTCAATGACACGTTTATGGTTTTCAAAACTGGTGTATCGTAACACCGGTAGTCAGATAGAACACTTTCGCCTAACCTTTGATGTCTTGCTCCTAAAAGTGCGCACCTTCATTGACATTGAGTTCATACAAGGATGTATTCAGCCTCTGATTTTCTAGGAGACACCATCGAAAAGGGAGTGGGGGTAAAGTGTAATGTTCAGCCGCTAATAGGTGATGAAGGGTTTATTCTTTTAAGTGTATATCCCTAAAATGCAGCTAATGTTTTTCTTGGTTAATTGGGGGGGGGGGGGGGCGGGACAGCACTACTTACTTCTGGATCTACGCTTTAGCTCATATTTCTAACTATTAAACGACAATTTTGGTAATGACAACTACTCTTTGCTTCTAAAAGTTTTGTTAGTGCAGAAGTGTGTGTTAGTGTATAAAATGTTAGTGCAAGTTGCTCATGAATATAAATATTTTCATATTTTTTCATCATTTACAGAGAATAAACTTAACACTTCCATTAAATTGACTCAGGTTGTGTAACTTTATTTTTAGCGGAAAGCTAGACACATAAGACTAAATTACTTTTGCTTGAGTTGCAATAGAAACCAAATAAAACGATTTTTGAAGCTTAGTAACAGTTTTTTTATGCGTCAAAGGTAAGCATATGTGAGGCTTAACTTTCTTTTATCCTTAAAATCTTCTGCGAATTTTCAACTATTAGACAGAATTCGGGTTTTTTGAGCCTGAATGGAAGCTTTCTCAGGAAGCACAAATAACCTTTAAACGTTTTATAAACGTTTTTAAGCGGTTGTCACAACGTTAGTAACCATTTTACAACGTTTAAAAAACGAAGTGTTCTACTTGGGTTGAAGATTATAGGGTTCCCGCTCTTTTTTTTTTTTTATTGTAGCTTAAATCTAAGGTATAAATAAATGCGGAACATCTATTATGATCCAAATTATTTTAATTGGAACCAGTTTCATTGACGTTGGCTTTCTTTTTCTTATATTTTTATTAAGTTAACAAAATCACCATATGTCACTGGAGGCAAACATTTTCCCTTGTAGCACCGGAAAAATATCCACGTATTTCTATAACTTTAGAATTTTTTTTTTTTTTTTTTTTATTTTTAAAACCGATTAGTAAAGTATCCCAGTCGTAAAAACCGCTCCACTAAATAATTCTAGCTTTCAAAATGTTGGGAATCTTTTTGGAAGAAATGTATTGTTTTAATTTGCAGTTAGTTTTAACCACCCTTTCACTAACTCTTTACTAACCTTCAATTTTCAAGAACAAAAATTTAATTAATTGCACTGTTATAACACCATAAAGATTAATACTCACTATAACGTCTTATTAAACTCCCTATTTCAAACTGGTCTGACACTTTTTGAACTAATTTTTGTTCATAACTGCTTTAACCCTTTAACTGTCAAGTTATTTTGATTTTCAACACTTTTCCAAGCACAAACCCGAGAAACAGTCGGGTTTGACAAAGAGATGAAGCCGAAATAAACGTCTCCCGATATATATTCGGGTATAACAATACGATGCACTCAAAAAAAAAAAAAAAAAAAATTACCCCGAGTAATACTCGGGGGTGACATTTTCAAAAACCAGCTGTGCCCGAGACTATCTCGGGCATGACAGTTAAAGGGTTAATGGAAGAGGACAATCGCCTGTTCCTTGATACTGCCCTTGATATCAATTGATTTTGAAGTACATGGGTAGAAAAATAAAAGCAAAGAAACTGAACGATGACTGACACTCTCTTTTATTTATTTCTGCTTAAAGAACACTTCAAATGTGCATAGAAAGTTTAAGTGCTGTAATAAGATACGGTAACAGTAACTAGTGATTTTGATTTACTACTAAATTTTTTTGTGCTTAACATTTTGGAGAAAAAAAAAACAGCGTACATAACTTTCAAGATTTTTCAACGTAAAAGAGTGAAAAACCTTGTTGACATTGGAATTAATTCAAAAATACCCACAGCTACACCTGGAACTGTGTTCATTGTTGTTTTCGAATTTCAAAAGATAAAGTTTTGATTATTTTTTTTTAATTTAAAATATTTAAAACTAAGAGTTAAATTTACACAGTAAAGGTAGAAAACACATTTTTTCCTCTAATAAAGATATCAGTGTAAGATTTTTTTCCCCATCAACTCAGCTATTTTACCCGAGCTGTTTTGCTCACAACATTTAATTACTTTTGAGACAAACTTGCTTATGACCTGTAGACCGTTTTCCACTTCAGCTAGTCAACAACGTTATCTATCATCAGCAAAAGCTTCCTTTCAGAAGTAATTTATTTCAGTGACGACAATACTTCGTCTTGTTTTAATAATTCATTATGATGTTAATTGAGAAGAACTATTTGACTCAACTTGTTTGAGAGGAAAATAGCAATGCCTACGTAGTGCTAATTCAGAATTAACATCATATCAATCAATGTTTGCAAAAGCAAAACGGGCGAGAAAAATGGCGCAGGAAGATTCAATTGACAGTTGTGGACTCATTCTGTAGTCACTCCGATTGCTGCATTCTATTTTGCCGATATACCTGATGTTCTGTCAAGCGTTCAACTACCAATGAGCAGTCCTAGTATCATCTGCAAATAGTAACCGTACACTGAGCAGGGTACTCGAGGACGGTCATGGAGGTCCTGAAGGGTCTCCTAAAGGGCGGGTTCAATGTTTAAAGCCAGGGGCGATTGTTTTTTATTACTTATCTTTTACTACACATCGTTGTTGAGAAATGTTTTCATTTTTTTGGACTTTAATTGCGAAACGTATCATGAGTAGAGATATCAAGACACACGGCAGTGTGTCAGCCAAGTTCGCGCTGCACATCTGCTAGTGTATCTTTACACGAACCATTTCGGGCTACTTTCGACCCCTCCATTTCTCAAGAACTACTTCATCTACATGCTTTAAATTTTGTAAGTCTATTAGAGTGACATAGAACACCCATAATCCTAAATTATATGAATATATCTCTTTTAGTTTCAAAGTTATTAATATTTGAAAAGTCAAAATATGGCGATTTTCTTATTTAGATTATACACTCACTCATCAAAATGTTTACCTACTTCCAAGTGTCTCAGAATCTTAAAATTTGGCATCAAGGTATATTTCCATACCCTAACTATGGGAAAAATCTAAAAAGTCCGAAAACTACATTAAAAAAGCAAGAAAAAAAAGCATTTTTTTTAATGAGTATCTTGGCACGATTTATAAATGGTTCGTCAAACAAAAGCGCCAAAATGCTTGTAAAACATTGCCAAAAATAAAATACTTAAGTTTAAAATCAAATGTTTTATTGTAAGCTGTTTCAAGGCTTAGTTTGCCTTGACGGAAGATTAAAATGGTTTATCAAGATGAAATAAATAATTCGAATTCTAGAGAATTGACTATGCCACCTTGCGGTGACTTAAGATATTAACCAAGTAGTTAAAATATTCTATTCCTCTTTTAAGAAAAATGTAGGGTAAACACGAAGAAAATTTACTTGTTTTACCTGTTTCTTTCGTCATTGATCATAAATTGCAGCGTCTCCTATTATTTATTTGAATTACGAGTAAAATCATTAAAATTAAAAATATGTCGAATGTAGCATGGCCTATGTTATATCTGCGTTGTCAGCGTAACTGAAATCTCATGTTATGTGTGTATTAATTTGTGTCTAAATGAAAGCATAACCGTTACTTCGGCTTTTCAAAAATGCATGATGTTATGTTTGTCTACTAGTGATGAAGAAGCTCAGAGACGGTTTCCATTAGCACGCTAGACTTTATTTAACATCTAAATAGCGGCCACAACACAATTAACATAAACACTGAACATAGATCTATATTAGGACATTATTAACATGCACTGATGATACGACGCCAAGCGTCTCGCGATCGTCGTGTTGTTCTTCGATGTTGTTCTCCCTCCTCTCGTGAGCTCCGAGTACGGTTACAGTTAATCTCCTATAACACAGTTACAGTTAGTCCATTATTACACATCTCCCCCCCTTTAAAGGTCAAGTCTCTGGGGTGGGCGAACAGTCCTACCACTTCTGGTAACATAGCACTGTGGAGACTGGACCTGAGGAGAACTGCGGGTTGATGGTAGTCCACCTGGAGAACCTGGAGTACTTCCTGTGGCATCTGGCACTAGATGATCTGAAGTATCATCTATGTCTGCATTCGGCTCTGGCTCTGGCGAGAAATCTGGAGATGGTACCAGATGCTTCCTGTTTCTTCTGTAAACTCTTTTCCCAGACTGGATCAAGTATGATCTTGGAAATCGAGTTTTCTCTAAAACTTTGCCTGTTGCTCTTTTATCTGTCATCCAAACTCCCTGCCCTTCCTTTAAATCTTCAAGATTCCTAGCTCCATGATGCTTATTGTAATTTGCTCTTTGCTTTTCTCTTCTTCTTTCTTCCTTTTGTTCGAGCTCTACCTTATCAATCGGGTGAGGTTGCAACTGACTCTTTGCTATGGGGAGAGTTGTTTGAATTTTTCTTCTCATCAGGAGCTCTGCAGGACTAAATCCATTTTCTAATGGAGTCGAGCGATAAGCCATCAGCGCTAGGTAAGGATCAGTGGATTTCTTGATACGCATTTTGACTGTTTTAACAGAAGACTCTATAAATCCATTGCTTTGAGAAAATTTCGGGCTATTTGTGATGTGTGCAAATCCATAGCTTTTTGAAAATTCCTGAAATTCTCTTGTTTTTACAGGATCAAATTGTGGACCGTTATCTGATCTTAGAGTGTCCGGTATTCCGTGACGTGCAAAGATAGACTTGCAGTGATTTATTACCTCGGCAGAAGTCAAACTACTTAGCTTTGCTACTTCTGGAAAACGTGAATAATAATCAGTAATGAGAAGATACCATGAATTTTTGTATTTGAAGAGATCAAGACCTATCATTTCCCACGGTCTCTCTGGAAACGGTGTTGGGATAAGTGGTTCATGTCTATTACTTGATTCTTTTATACAAGCTGTACAATTTTTCACTTTCTCTTCGATGTCTTTACTGATATTTGGCCAATAAACTGCACATCTGGCACGTGCCCTGCATTTGGTAATCCCAAGATGACCTTCATGAATTTTTTCCAAAATTATGCGTCGTAACTCTTCTGGAACGATTATTCGAATGCCTCTCATGAGCAATCCGTTCTGAAGCGAGATTTCGTATCTCAGAGGCCAGAAAGGACGGCAGGATGGGTCTACTTTGCTTTTCTCTGGCCATCCTTCTAAGACATATTTAGTTAACATCTTGCATGTTGGATTTTTTTCTTGCTCTTGTTTCAATTGAGAAAGTCTTTGTGGAACTATGGGAATAGTGTCCGTGATTTGTCGAACGAAAAGCTCAACATCTTCTTCCAAATCAAAGTTCGGATCCTCTTGTTGATGAGGTGACCGGGATAGGGCATCAGCTGCCAATAGATTTTTTCCTGGAGTATGAAAAACATCAAAGGAATATCTCATTAGTCTCATTTTGAATCTTTGGAGACGAGGAGAGAGATCATCCAGTGATTTTCTCATCAATATAGGAACTAATGGTTTGTGATCAGTTTCCAGAAGGAATTTTGTACCAATCAGGTAATTGCAGAACTTTTCACATGCCCATGTTAAGGCCAGTGCTTCTTTTTCAATTTGGGCGTAACGCTGCTCCGTAGGTGTTAAAGTTCTTGATGCATATGCAATTACCTTCATCGTGGAATCTTCCTGTTTCTGGCACAATGTAGCCCCTAGTCCATAGGATGAAGCATCAGCTGTTACTGTAGACAATTTGTTTGGGTCAAAAACTGTAAGTACAGGTTCAGATGATAGCACTTGCTTTAATTTTCTCAATGCATTTTCTTGAGGTGCATCCCAAATAAATTGATTTTTAGAAGAAAGCAATGAAATCAAGGGAGCCATGAGGTCTGAAAAATTAGGAATAAATCTTGCTAAATAGTTGGCCATTCCAAGCAGCTGTTTAAGCTCTGTCTTATTTGTAGGAGGTTGGAAATCTTGTATGGCTTTTATTTTTTGCGAGTCTGGACGTATGCCTTTTTCATCAATAACATGACCTAGAAATTTGATCGACTTGACAGAAAAACAACATTTTTGTTTGTTTAGAGTAATACCTGTCTCTTTTAGACGGTTCAATGTTGATCGCAAACGTTCGTCATGTTCCTTTTGATTGGATCCCCATATCAGGATGTCGTCCATGTTGCATATGATGCCGGATAAGCCTTCTAAAGCCTGGGACATTCGACGCTGGAAATGTTCTGGCGCTGAAGAAATTCCGAAAGGTAAACGTAAAAAGCGGAATCTTCCAAAGGGAGTGATGAAAGTCGTTAGATAAGAAGACTCTTCATCTAAAGGTACTTGCCAGAATCCCGAATTTGCATCAAGCTTGGAAAATATCTTTGCTCCAGCCAATAAAGATAAATTATATTCCGTCGTTGGCAACGGATGATATTCTCTCCGAATACTTCTGTTTAATATTGTTAAATCAACACATATTCGAACATTTCCATCTTTTTTTTTCACCACCACTGCTGGTGAACACCAATCTGTAGGATTTTCTACCGGTGTTATCACATTCATGGCTTGCATTCTTTTTATTTCTTGTCTTGTTTTTTCTAGCAACGGTATTGGAATTCTACGTGGAGATGTGAGTGCGTAAGGTTTTGCATCACCAGACAATTCTATATGATAATCTCCTTTTAACTGTCCTAGTCCCCGAAACAGCTCAGGGAACTCCTGAACAGGATTAAAGCTGCCTATGCTCTGTACTGATTTTATGTTAGGACCCAGTCCGAAAACTTTGATTGCAGGTTTCCCCAATAAACAATTTTGAAGATCCTTTATGACGTAAATATCTTCTACACAGCTAAGTCCGTCATATTCGATGTTTTCAACTAATTTTCCAATTAGTTTCAGAGGTGTTCTATCGGGACCAAAAATTATCTTGTCAGTCTTCAAAAGACGAGCATCCTTCAGTACTTTTCGTACAATATCGCTAGGCATCACAGAAAAATCAGCACCACTGTCAATTTTGAATTTGATCGATTTTCCCAATATTTTGATAGGGACCACCCATTCATCACAATCTTGTTTATTTTCCACTAAGCCTATATAGCCAACTTCGTTGTGAATTTCATTTACTCTTTTCGCAGGACATAAACAAACTTTTTCCCAGTGTCCTTTTTTTCTACATTTTCGACAGAGAGACTCCTTTGCTGGACAGAATTTTCTTTCGTGCTTCTGTTTTCCACACCATTTGCAATTTTCGGTTGTTTTGGTTTTATCTGACCCCTTATGAACCGATGTTTTCTGTTTCGAAAAGTAATCTGTTTTCTTGTATTTTTGTTTGTTGCCGGAAATTTCTTGCACGGATGATGGGTTTTCACGTGTCAAAAATTCTTGTTGTTTTTTGACGGATTCGGACAATCGAACTTTTTCTATTGCTTTGGTTAGTGTAAGTTCGGCGTCCAGTTGCAGTCTTTCGCTTAGATACTTGTCTCGAATCCCTACGACGATTCTATCTCGTACCAGTTCATCATGCAGCGGTCCATAATCACAATGTTCAGCTAGTGCATATAAATCTGTTATGAATTCATTTACAGACTCCCCATCTTTTTGGGTTCTCTGGTTGAATCGTGCTCGTTCGAAGATTGTATTTCGTTTTACAATAAAATGTTCTGTGAACCTCCTCACCACTAGCTCAAAATCAATTTTCTCTTCGTCTGATAAATCAAAAGATGTGTATATATCTTCGGCTTTGTCCCCCATAAAATATATTAACGCATTAACTTGTTCTTCGCCCGACTGTTTATTTAGTCCAGAAGCGAAACGAAATCGTTCAAAACGCTGTTTCCATTTCAACCAAAGAATTGGTGCAGAAAATGAAAATGTTTCTGGAGGAGTTACATGATATGCGGGAGAGGTGGGGTGTTCTTTATTCGGCATGATTTCGTTTTCATTCCGCGATGCATCTGTCATTTTTAACAACTATGATTTTTGTTTTCAAGCACTGCACAAGGATTTAATTAATGTTCTTTCACTTACTTTACAGTCAAGATGTTTAATTATTCCAACGCTACAGTCTTAAATCACAGTCATTATTGAAGAACAGTCATCCAGTTCAAAAACGAAACCAGTTCGTCACCACACACCGGCTGCCACCATGTTATGTTTGTCTACTAGTGATGAAGAAGCGCAGAGACGGTTTCCATTAGCACGCTAGACTTTATTTAACATCTAAATAGCGGCCACAACACAATTAACATAAACACTGAACATAGATCTATATTAGGACATTATTAACATGCACTGATGATACGACGCCAAGCGTCTCGCGATCGTCGTTTTTGTTCTTCTACTCTCGTGAGCTCCGAGTACGGTTACAGTTAATCTCCTATAACACAGTTACAGTTAGTCCATTATTACACACATGATATCCCAACAAAAACATAAATGTGAAAAATGAGCCAAGTTCGGTTGAAACAACGTTTGGGCAGTTAGAAGCAGCGGTGCCACCGACAAAAGAGTTGAAATCTAACAGGCTCCAAGTTCTATAGCTGTTCTGTTAACTACAGTCGTGAGAGTTATTGAAATGTTCATTAATTTATTTTAATAGCATTTCGTTAGTTCCTTTCATATCGGCTTCGGAACTGGGCAAGTTTAAATCGTCACGAAGTTACGTTCAAAAAAGTCCGACTTCCGTCAGTTAGAAATGAACTTGCCCAGTTCCAAATCCGATATGAAAGGAACTAACGAAATGTATTTAAAATAAATTAATGAACATTTCAATAACTCTCACGACTGTAGTTAACAGAACAGCTATAGAACTTGGAGCCTGTTAGATTTCAACTCTTTTGTCGGTGGCACCGCTGCTTCTAACTGCCCAAACGTTGTTTCAACCGAACTTGGCTCCTTTTTCACATTTATGTTTTTGTTGGGATAAACCTCCTTTCTTCTAGCATCATAGCGGTAGTCTAAAAATGTCTTTTTTGAATTTCAGTATGGAAAATTTACCACTGGCGCATCCTTCAAGGGAGGGACGATCCCCCCCCCCCCAGACCATCCTTTGTATCTGTCCATGATACTCCTACACCATCAACAATATTATATATCCATCAATATTGTATGTCATCATAATTTAATAATTCAATACAGATGGTGGAACGTAGAATGTTATGTAAATACATTGTTATACACTGTATTCGAATTCTTAATGAATAAAATGTGTTTGTCGTCATGATTTGTGTTTATTAATTATTTATTTCCGTAAATATTTAAAATAGTACTTCCTCTTATTTCTTCTAAATCTAAACGTTAATGAGCTACTAGTAGCTTTATTCCTGCTCTGACACCTAAATAGCTCAGAAAATGTTCTTTCTCAAAACTCTATATTTTTCAGCATCACCCTTAATACAGTCGAACCTATTTATTTCGAACCTGATTATCTCAAAAACCTCTCTAAGTCGAAATTTTTCAATTTCCCTGCTTTTACAGCATAAATTTAATGTTTTTTCTCATGTTTATCTCGAATGATTTTTCCCGAAAACCTCTATATCTCGAATTTCGACGACTCTCATTTTTGAATTTTATCTCCAGCCACATTTATCAGTTGTATAACTTGGGGACAAAAATCATCTTTTGCAATCATTCAAAGATTGTATTCGTAATTGAGGGTATGCATTAAGTTGCTACCGATATAGTCATCACAATTAGTAAAACGCAGACTCACAACATGTCGCACAGTAAAATATTCAACAATATCAATGCAAAACAATCTATTAAGTATTTGATTTTGTTCCAATCACTTATTTTTGTAAATTTTATCATAACCTCTATATCTCGAAGCCTGCGTATCTCGAATTTTTCTTCTTTCCCATTATATTCGAGATAGACAGGTTTGACTGTAATGCTAGCTCTTATAATGCTAGTCTATATCCACCACCCCTTACTGTACGCGCCACATAAGGAAAACTTATATGAATAATTTCATGAAAACACTTTTTTGTCTTATATATTTGCAATTCTAGAGCTTGAATATGCTACTTTGTGGTGTTTAAAAAATTGCTAAAGAAATGTAAAATATTGCACTTTTTATTCCGGCAAGGCAGATGCCTCATTGGACAATTTAAGTGGATGTTTATTTGTGTTATTCCTTGCAAACAGCCATTGGCGGGAGACTACCAGACCTCCTATAGTTTATTTGTATTAAGCATACGTAGATCCAGTTTCGAGTTTTGGAGAGGATAGTATTAAAAGTGGATAGCGCGGTAATACGTGATATTCTATGATCAAATTGGGGGTCTAGGATAATTTCTTCGAAACGTAAGTCATTTTTAGGCGATCTTTAGTAGCTTAAAGGGGGAAATCATAATGTCCCTTACCCTCTCTACCCTCTGAATCCGCTTTCGTTAATTTAAAAGAAAATGATTTTGGGCTACAACTTTTGGGAACAAGGTTCTATCGAAAACTTTTCGCAACTTACTGTAAACATTGGTACAAAGTTCGTTTACATCTGAATGGTTTAAATGAAAGTACCTAAATTTCTTAATAGTTAGTTATTTTTAAGTGACTATTTATTTTACTCCAGGTAAATGACTTTCTTTATTGAAGAGAAAACAATTTTAAAATCTTGGTCCGAATTTTGCCTGTTTGATTATTAGACTTCACATGCTGTAACTTATTTATGAGTAACAATAATTTGTTTTTTCGGAGATTTTTCATTTTAAATATCATAAGGATTTTACGTGTGTATATCATAAACTTTTTACTCACTGGTTTGATCAATATATTCTTTGTGTCTAAGCATTATTGTAAAATTGTTCTTTTCTGACCTATTTTACCCTACCTGACCCTTACTAATATTTTTATAATTCAACCGCGACGAGATGGCCGGTGTCAATCAAATGACAAAACGAGTCCATTTCTTAAAATAGGTAGAATTTCTACCCATTCAAATTCCCCCATCAATTGTGAATCCCATTCCTCAATTTTCATCTACTGTGTATCACCCCTTCCTAAAAATGGACAATCCTGAAAAAAGGAGGAGTCATAGGCCATCTCTGCGAAGTTGAATTATACAGTGTCTTGTTTTCATGTCATTGTTTACAGGAAAAACCCATGGTCCGAAACTTTGAAAGTATTATAATGTGTTCTTTACTAGTTTTAATTTGATGCATATGCATTGATTGTAAAAGTGGTGTATCTACTTGTAAATGATTTTATTGTGCCTTATTATGTAAATTATTTTGAAAAGTGCTCAGCTGCTATTTTTCATTAGATTTTTCTCTTTAAAAAGTTGCTTTGTTTCGCTTATTTTCAAAAAGATATAGCTAAACGTGATGCAATTTAGCAAACAAATATGCATCTTTAAAAATGGAGCTACACCACTTATACAATGAACGATGCATATGTGCTTTATTGACTACGATCGAACATGTCCACTGATGTACGTGATGTTGATACAAATTACAATGATTAATATTTTTTAGTAGGGATGCACCGATTAATCGGCAGTACCAAATAATCGGCCATAATCGGCCACTTTGCCGATTATTAATAATCGGAAAAATCGGGCCGATTAATCGGCTGAAAAATATTTTTCAGATATTATTCTTTAAAGTATACTTTCACTAGGAAACGATGATGAATAATTTTATGAACAGTAAAAATAATCCTCACAGTTGATATAAAGACTTTTTAAAATAAATTCTCCTACTTTGAATAAATATACAAAGACAATGATGCAACATTTTTCATGTGGCGATGGTTTTCTCCTTGGCACAGTGCTTTCAGATAACCTCTAATTTTCAAAGAATGAAAGTATTGAATTGAATTGCTACTAATTACTAAAATACATGAATTAAAAGTACTCCTAAAATAGGGTGTTCACCACACTCCCCCTCCCCTCCTTTTTTTTTTTATAAATTTTTATTTCAAATTAACATAACGAACAATGTGTTAATAATATTATTGACAATAACATGAAAATTGGTTCTAAGAAATTTGATAAAATATTGAAATTATTCTGTAAAAACTAGGAAAAAATCTTCTCCCAGAAATAAATTACTTACTATTTCTAAACTTGGAATTGTATAAGAGATAAAAAACAGTGATGGTAAAATTGATAGTAGAAAAACAATTGTCTTTATCATTAATCGGCTCAGCCGATTAATCGGCCGATTATCAACTGCCGATTAATCGGTAATCGGCCAATTTGCTTATCGGTGCATCCCTATTTTTTAGTACGTTTTTTAGTATGTAAACACGCCAAGCATATAAAACAATCATAAAATTAGTAGCAATTTTCTCAATGACTACCGATAATAATGTATTTGATACACGAAGTCATAAATAACAACAAATCCAGAGACAGCAAAACATGGATAATTTAATGAATGCTTACACAATTGCTTTTTTTGTGATTATCTCCAAAATGTTCAGTTACAAACCACTCATGCTACGCAATGTAAACAGATCTCTGGTAGATATGACGAAAAAAGTTAATCCTGATGGATGTAGTAACAGTATTCAAACATCGTAAAAGATAATCACTGAACCCTTGATATGCTCATTACTGATAAGACTTCAGTTCATCATCAATCCTGATGAAAAAATTGTTCTCGACATTTAGAACAACCATTTTCACAGATCATAACTTCAGAAGTCCACCATTTTTCGTAAATGATATTCTAATGCCTCGTTTCGAACCATAATCGATATGTGAAATTCAAAACTGATGTCCTTTATAAATCGATATGTGACATTCTTGAGACTCATGAATGTGTATGTGGTACACACATACATGTTTCTTCAAAATTTTTAAGTGGACAATTTTTTTTTTCAAATGAACTGTAAAAAAATGAATGTTGTTTTTACACTGTAATACAGCTAATTTTATAGTAATAAACTGTAAAAATTGCTAATTTTACAGTAATAAACTGTAAAATTTCTACTTTTACAGTACTAAACTGTAAAATTGCTAATTTTACAGTAATAAACTGTAAAATTGCTAATTTTACAATTTATTACCGTGCATTTTACAGTTTTAAACTGGAACCTCTGCTGCCAGTATTATACTGTTGTTTTTACAGTATAATACAGCTAAATTTTACGGCAATAAACTGTAAAATTGCTAACTTTACAGTAATAAACTATAAAATTGCTAGTTTTACAGTTTATTACTGTGCATTTTACAGTTTTAAATTGGAACCTCGGCTGCCAGTATTATATTGTAAAAACAACAGCTCATTTTTTGCAGTGTGTACAATGCAGCGCATCGTATTTAATGCTCAATAACTTAAACGAGTGACGCTACATACAAATCAATCAAATTAAGTAATTTATGTCACATGAAAGATTTGTTTAAAAAGTTAAACTGAAGTTGAAATTATGGCTCCATTTGCTGTAATATGGCATCTTAATGTTCTTTTGTCAGTGATGAAAAGTTTGACAAAACTTCAACATAAATTGTGAAATATGTTCGGTGCATCTTCTCCCACACGGTGCATTATTGACGACTTGAATGCGGACGACTCCTTCCTTTGCTGAGGTAAGCGCTTGCTTTCCTAGAAAATATAATTTAATTTCAGTAATTTTGCTTACATCTAATATATATTTTTAAAAATAAAAGCAAATAATGTATCCGAAATTTAAAAATAATAACAAAGAAATGTAGGATCAAAGTTAAAGCCTTGTATTACCGGTTTAATTGCAAAAAATACAAAAATTAAAACATAAATCCGTTGATCATTTTCCGTTGATCACCATATGAACCCGTTTATTTTTTATTGCCTACCGGAGGTTGAAAAAAAAAAAAAAAAAAAAAAAAAAAAAAAAAAAAAAAAAAAAAAAAAAAAACTGTCGTAGATTTTAGATTATTAATTACAGAAAGGGCAGAAGTTGAGTTTAAACAATTTCAGTAGAGAAATGAAACATGATTTAAGGTGAAATAATGATCCTACTAATAGCCAGATTAGACAAAAAAAAGTTTTGTAGAATTTAATTCAGTTATTAATTAAAGGAACACTTTTTATTGAATCTTGAGAAGTTTCATCTATGTTAATTAGGACCTTTGTAAAACAGATTGAATTTTCTTTCAATGAGTTCCCGGTAAGTTTTCGTTATTTTTTCATTAGATGTTTAATTTTCCTCTGCAACCCTTTTTTTTCTTTAATATTTTTCAACTAATATAATTAAAAAAACAGTTTTCCCCCTTAGGTGTTTTTTTAATAGGTCCAAAATGCGCCTTCTCCAGCTGCTGCTCCGTATCAAGAGCCACTCCTACCAATTCCTAGGACCACTGTTCATAAGCTATTTTTAATCATTAAAAAATAAAATAAAGTAAAACATTGAACTTACTCCTTTTACGGTGGCAGTGTGGAGCTCCTGAGTACATGTTGAACCACTTAGACATCGGGTCCCGTAGGGTAAGGTCCAGGAGGATATGCTCCGGGTGGGATTGGTCCCTGGAAAAAGTTTAAAAAATATTCAAAAACTCAGAACATGCATATTTAAAATTTAGCCGTTACTTTACTAAGTTTTTCTGAAGCGTGAGTTTATTTTTGAAACGCCTAATTTAGCCGATTGGTAACCATGCTTTCACGAAACTTTCATTAAAAGTCATAAATTACTAACCTCATTAATTGCTTAGTAAGAATCTTCAGTATGACTTAGTGGGAATAATATTTTTTTTTATTTTACGGGATTAAGATGTTTCACGTAGATAAAAAAATTTATAAACACAGCAGTTTTCAGATGAATTTAATTATAATTAAGAAAAAAAATATTAATTTATTTGTGAATAAGCATATTTTGGTATCATATATTATATGTTTTACTTTCTTTTCAAATTTAAGCATTAAAACCTTACCTCATGTTTACTAATTGGCATTTTTGTAGGTTTGTTTGAGGATAAAAATTTTGTCTTCTGTTACAGAATAACATTGTGAGAAAAATATTTAATATTATGAATGCTATCAGGGTCTTGTGATAAAAATGAAAATATAGTAAATGCAAGAAGCTTTCTCTCTATTTCACTTTTGAGCACAGATAATTTCCTATATGAGCAAGTCATCGATCAAAGTTTCAAGTTAAATGTAATGCTTGTGATAACATGAGAAAAACCTTAAAATATGAGTACGAAAATGTTATGATTTATAAAATGTTGTTGTTAAGAAATAAATAGGTAATTAAAGTAAAATAAATTTATAAAAACATTTAGTACTTACTTCCCAATAAATTGAACATATGTAATAAGATATTAAAATGAAATAACATAAGAGTAGGATACTCTGGATCTCGTTCACGCAGTGCCCTTTTTTCGAAACGTGATATAATTGGTGTGTCGCCAGTCATAACAGATTAATGCTGCTCCCCACCAATTACTCTCACAAGTTTTTTTTGTGTCCCTCGAGTTTTGATATAGCATTTGCACGTAGATAACCTGTTTTTTGAGTAAATTTTGTATTGAATGTATTGAAGCTTAGAACTTTATCCTTGTTTGAGAACAGTATTCGTTTGTGTGAATACAAATTTTATTAAATTTCGTTGCACGTTAAAAATAAATCCGAACAAGGTAACGGGGCACGTTTACTCAGTAACAATGGGGTACGTTAGTCAAGCTCTTACTGCGCAAACGTGCATTTCATGCTTTTTTGCACCGTACTGTGTCAAACCTTCTTAGTATTTTCTGACTATTTAGTTCTATAAGTTATTATTTAAGGTTTCATTTAGTAACAGATTCGTTTCTAGTAGCTTACAATTATAGTTATGTCTTCGTGACGACTCTTCTTTAGACTTCTCTTTCATAGACTATTCTACCCATTATAAATGTTCATTATTTTATAAATGATAAGGCACATTATGTTCAAAAGGCTAACATGCCTAAGTTAGGTGTCAAAATAATGAAAAATGCCGTTTAGTAAATGAGATTGGGTTAGTAAGCGAAATTGTATAAACGTACCTCGGGTACGGGGCAGGTTAACGCAACAGACATTGACCTAAAAATTATTTTTTTTAACGCCTAAATATTCAAAAAGGGGAAAAACTGAATGCATAAACTTAAACTTTGTTAACTGTTTAATAAGACCTTAACGTCAAAATTTTCCTAAATTGAAACAAAAATATTGGAAACATTGAAAATTCCACTTAAACGTGCATCGGTCTACCCTAAGTTTTATATGTTTTAAGAAATTGTTCGGAGAGTTTTCAGAATTCTTACAAAGGAGAGTTGAACTCCTTTGGAACTACGATGGCTATAATATGATGGCTATAAGTAATTCAGAGTTTAAATCTTATTTTGAGGTGAGCTACTTTCAGTAACTGCTTAAGTCGAACAGAAGCAAAGCTCACGATAAGGCGATAGAGAAATGAAGCTCAGTTCAGTCGCGTCTAGAATATAAAGCGATCTTCCCTCTCATACTACAGTTCCTCACTTACCCCGCCGGGTGGGGGCCTCCAACCACATCCAGGGAGCGGCAAACCATCAGGGCCCAGGGGGCATGGAGCATCTAATCCCGGCACGCCCTGGCAAGAAATGAAATAAATAAAACTTTAGAGAGCAATATTTCAATTTATTGTTAAAATATTTTCTTGTTAATGATTTAATATTTTTAACATGTTGAAAGTTAGTTTTATTTTTAATAATCGTAAAAATAACAAAATGTTGAAACTTAGTTTTATTTTTAATAATCGTAAAAATAACAAAATGTTTAAGTCTATGTGGGAAAATCCTCGCCTCATTAAAATAAAAATGAAACATAAAAACATTGATTTTCAGCAGCTGACATGCTTGTAAAATAAACATTTTTGTGGCCACTTATGATAATCAGTATAAAATTGCATGTAAAATGCTACTTTTAAGTAATATTTTTTCAAAAATTAAAATTCAATTTTTGTCTAAGTTTTAAACAAAATTTAAAAGTTTACAACTAGCTAGTTTTTAAAAGAAAAAAAGATATAAAAACAAAATGTGAGCTACAACAAATGGGCAATCATCAGTTAAAATATTCTTATATAAAATGAAATCAAAACTAGGATGACTTAGATACGTTTGGCTGATATAAATTATTCAAAGTAAAAATATTTAAAAATACGTACTTGATCGCCTTTCTCTCCTTTTTCGCCACGTTTGCCCCTTTTGCCTCTTAGGCCCTATTAAAGAAGTATTTTTACTTGTTAAGTGGGAAATACAAATATTGTAATGTGAAGTTCATACAAAAAGCGGAAAGGTTACATGCACATGTAAAAGTTATTCTGCTAACGCAAATGGTATCAAAAATCGTAATTTTCCTGGAAATTAACAATTTTAAATGATAAGCTTTTCTCGGATTTGTACGCTCGGATTTGAACTGGGCAACCATTCAATGGATCAGTATGACACTTTATTGGACATGTAAGTATTATTTCAGAATTCGTTTTAAAACAAAGGCATTCAAACTTAGAAGAATTTCGTGTTCAATGCCAAAGATGGCTGATAATTGTTCGAAACAAACGCATGAAGGTACTATTGTAGATTCCTTACTAGTGTCCTGTGTTCAATGGTGTTTGCATTAAATTTTATTTTACGAAAATTTGCCTGGAAAAGTATTTTAGTTTTCCTACATAAAAAGCGATAAATTTTCGTTTTGAATTTATATGCAGTACATCAACATTAATATAGATATTTAGCTTCTGAGAAGGTGTCAGTGAATCAAAACTGGCTGTTAGGTACACTGGTTTTAGCCCAACTCATATGCTACGAATTTTTCGTAGCTCGAAGAAACGTGTTAAATAAAACAATCAGCATTAGGAACAGTTCTTTCTCACTGAGGACATTAGCAGACGTCTAACAATCTATACACATACATTATTAGCTCATAAATATCTCAAGCAAAGACAGGACTATTTTGGCAGGAAACATCTATGATAGTTTAATTTTGAATGAAAAGTATATCGGACGTTAATACTTTTGTTGTATCAAAAGCATTCAATTGTTTATGTTGTATCTCCCATACTAATTTGATATTTGTTATTTTCCATTCCAATCTCATTCCTTTTGTAAAAAATGCATTGTTGAATTTCAACTTCAGTAGCGGTGTGTTTTTATCAACTGTATTTAAATTTTAGTTGATGTGTGATATAACTAATAACTATGCAAAAATAATCAAAGTGATGTGTAAGAAATAATATTTTGGGGTGAGACATACAATTTGTAATTATGTTTTCTGTTGCACCTTGGACGTTTCGTTAGGATTTAATACCAGAAAGTTTTTAAAAGGAATATTTCATGCAAATGACTTCGTATATGGCGTAATTTGTTTGGCATAATTTTAAAACATCTTTATGTATTTAAAAAAAAAGTTTAATTCTTGTAGATGACTTTTTCGATCGGCAAGTTACAAAATATATGTAAGCAATTTAGTTATCCTTAGATTTAAGAAATTTTTTTTTACTTACTGGTGGTCCCAGTTCTCCTTTTTCACCCTTCGGTCCCTGAAAATAGAGGTAAGGTCATCGTCGGCATGACCGAAAAAAAACACTCATAACAGCAGCATGTCACTACAGTTCCATTCAGAAAACAATGCAAAGAGAAGCAACACACAGAGCATGCAACTGAAAAAAAAGAAAGAAGCGAAGCAAGCAGCTAACATCGAGAGTGACGGAAAAGAAGAGGCAAAATCGAAACGAGAGCAAACATGCAAGTAGCAACTACAGGGTGACTCTTCTATGTGTGAATGAGTTAGTGGATTAGTAAGTAGTAGCCAGACAAAACACGGACTTGTATAACCAGCACCACGATGGTTGTCCTCGATAGTTACCGGTAATCCTGGTATTCCATCGGTTCCCTAAGGTGATTAAGAGAGAAAAAATAGTGTAAGCAATATGTAAAGTATTAAACATTCAATATACTATAAGTAAGCTTTGACTAATTAAAATTAGAGAAAAAAGATTCGGAAAAAATTTCCAAAAAATAATATACACTGAAGTGACAAAAGTCATGGGATAGCAATATGCAAATTTTCAGATGGCAGTAGCATCGCATAGAACAGGTATAAATGCGCAGTGCTTTTACAGAGCTTTCATTTCTGTTCAAGTTATTCATGTGAAGAGGTTTTAACGTGATGATGACCGCACGACGTGAATTAACAGACTTTGAACGCGGAATGTTAGTTGGAGCTAGACGCATGGGTCATGCCATTTCGGAAATCGTTAGAGAATTCAACATTCCCAGATCCACTGTGTCAAGAGTGTGCCGAGAGTATGAAATTTCAGGCATAACATCCCACCATGGACAGCGCAGTGGTCGACCGCCTGCACTTAAAGATCGAGACCGGCGACGTCTGCAAAGAGTCGTAAATTCTAACAGACAAGCAACACTGCGTCAAATCACCGTAGAAATCAATGTGGGACGTACAATGGACGTGTCTGCTAGAACTGTGCGGAGAAATTTGGATTTCTTGGGCTATTCCAGCAGAAGACCGACTCGAGTGCCTTTACTGACAGAACGACATCGCTTGCAGCGACTCTCGTGGGCACGTGAGCATATCGGTTGGTCCCTAGATGAATGGAAAACCGTGGCCTGGTCCGATGAGTCACGATTTCAGCTGGTAAGAGCCGATGGTAGGGTTCGAGTGTGGCGCAGACCCCACGAAGCCATGGACCCAAACTGTCAGCAAGGCACTGTTCAAGCTGGTGGTGGCTCCGTAATGGTGTGGGCTGTTTTTTCATGGCATGGACTTGGTCCTCTAGTGCGACTGGACCGAACATTGACTGGAAATGCTTATGTGCAGCTACTTGGAGATCACTTGCAGCCATTCATGGACTTCATGTACCCAAACAACGATGGGATTTTTATGGATGACAATGCGCCATGTCACCGGGCCACAACTGTTCGCAATTGGTCTGAAGAAAATTCTGGACAATTCCAACGAATGATTTGGCCACCTAGATCGCCCGACATGAATCCCATTGAGCATTTATGGGACACCATCGAGAGGTCTGTTCGTGCCCAAAATCCTGCCCCATCAACGCTTTCACAATTATGGACGTCTATCGAGACAGCATGGCTCAATATTCCTGCAGAAGACTTCCAACGACTTGTTGAGTCCATGCCACGTCGAGTTGTTGCACTTCGCCGGGCAAAAGGAGGGCCGACACGATATTAAGAGGTATCTCATGACTTTTGTCACTTCAGTGTAATACAGTAAATTAATAACATGGATAAAGGTAAATAGTAATACGGTGGAACCCCGATTTTACGTTATCGGTTTCATTCCCTTCTCATGTCGTTTCTGGTTCCTAAAAAAGACTATACTAGATTGATAACATCAAAAAATTCCGGATTTTAAGTTTTTCTTTTTCAAAAAGTCTGCTCAATACGTCTTTCTACAAACAGGTCTGGTCTCAGAACAGTTTTTCATCTAAAAGACTCACAAAAAGTTGTTTTTAAGATTTTTTTTTTTCAAGATAGATTATTTTCACGGTCGTTATTCTTTTCGTTCAACCTTACAGTCTTTTGTAAGAGGGACTTCCTGCGATTGTCCAATAGGGTGGTCACAAATAACATGGGGAAAATTTTTTTTCAACCAATCTTTTGCGGCACCCCCCTAAAATGTGCCAATGGGCTAGAAAATGAGATTTGCAAAGTTTTAGCTTAATCGTATAATATTAACACGTGCCGCAAAGAGGGTAAAGTTAAGAAACACAGCGATTTTTAGCCAAAAATTGTAGTTTTTACTCTGTAAAACCAAAACTACTGATCCTAGAAGCTTTATTTTGGTCTCATTTTGTAGGAAATTTTATTTTCTTTAAGTATAATCTTATTTAAAGTTTCGAAAAAAATGATTAAATATTTTTTAGAATTTTCACAAGTCAGGCTGCAACGCAAATCCTCGAAATTGCAAGTAACGTGGGGAATTTTTTTTTTTCAATTAATCTTTTGAGGAACCCCCCTAAAATGTGCCAATGAACTAGAAAATGAGATTTGAAAAGTTTTAGCTTAATCGGATAATATTAACACGTGCCTCAAAGTGGGTAAAGTTAAGAAAAACAGCGATTTTTAGCCAAAAATCGTAGTTTTTCCTCTGCAAAATCAAAACTATTCATCCTAGAAGCTTTATTTTGATCTCATTTTGTAGGAAATTTCATTTTCTTTAAGTCAATTTCATTTAAAGTCTCGAAAAAAATGATTGAATATTTTTCAGAAATTTTCAAGTCAGGCTGCAGCGTAAATCCTCGAAATTGCTTAGAAAAAAATAAATCATTAAAATGTAAATTAATAAGTTCTTTTAGTAAATTTGATGAACTCTACGAATAACGTTGACTTTTTAGAGAAAAAACAGCAATATTATTACGAATATATAATAAATTTATGTCTTTGAAACTCATAGATAAAATAAATAACTGCGAGTATAACTTATGAAATGAGCAGTACAAGCCATAAATGAAGGGCTTGGAGGATGAAAGGGCTAAGTTACATTTTAAAAAATGAACACTCTCTACAATGGTAAGCAATAGATACAGGTGAGCAAATAAAACTTGGTAAATCAAACAATAGATATCAATAGACAAATTTCATACGCACACTAATGACAAATAAACCAGAAAACAAAAAAGCTGCAATAACTACAACAATAAAACTTTAAAATTTAATTATTCGCAATTTCTGTTTTGTCGCTTAACCTAGTTCTATTTTGTCGCTAGTTTGTATGTAAAGAGTATTAAAATAATGTTATATAATTTAACAGAATAAGTATAAAGGTGCATTAAAGCTTTTATTGTCATTTTAACTCTTTGCTTTCAGTCTTAACCCCTTAATTCCTCTATTTTAACACAGGAATTTGTTTCATTTATTTCTAAAGTACTGCGAAAATACCCCTTTTTTAATTGACAAAGTAAATCCAACAATAAGCAAATAAATGTAATTGAATATTGTAATGATTTTAGGTTTTTGCATGAAAATTTCTCATTTTTGATATACTCTACGATATAACCTGAAAAATGCCAAATAAATACTTTGGACATGATAGCAAAAATGAATGGGATAGCACTTAACGAGAATGAAATTTCCTACAAAATGAAACCAAAGTAAAGTTTATAAGATGAATAGTTTTGGTGTTATAGAAGAAAAACTACGATTTTTGGCTAAAAATCGCTGTTTTTCGTAACTTTACCCACTCTGAGGCACGTGTTAATATTATCCGATTAAGCTAAAACTTTTCAAATCTCATTTTCTAGTCCATTGGCACATTTTAGGGGGGTGCCTCAAAAGATTAGTTGAAAAAAAAATTTCCCCACGTTACTTGCAATTTCGAGGATTTGCGTTGCAGCCTGACTTGTGAAAATTCTGAAAAATATTTAATCATTTTTTCCGAAACTTTAAATAAGATTAGCCTTAAAGAAAATAAACTTTCCTACAAAATGAGACCAAAATAAAGCTTCTAGGATTAGTAGTTTTGGTTTTACAGAGTAAAAACTACAATTTTTAGCTAAAAATCGCTGTTTTTCTTAACTTTACCCTCTTTGCGGCACGTGTTAATATTATCCAATTAAGCTAAAACTTTGCAAATCTCATTTTCTAGCCCATTGGCACATTTTAGGGGGGTGCCGCAAAAGAAATTCGAAAATTGATTTTTTGTGACCACCCTATTGTCCAATCCAATCTTTCTTCACAAGATCCTTGTATCTCCTCAATCTGTTATTCTATCCTTTTGTTGTTGTGCTGTGTATGATTGCCTACCTTATAAATAGGTCCTTATAGTATGTGTGCACCGTGGAAGTCGGACATCCCACTAAATGACGGTACAAGTGGAAAAGTGAAGCAGCACACCCCAAATTGCTAGTCCAACTGCCGCAAGAACAACAGCAACAGAACACGTACGAAAAGTGTTTATTTGAAGGCATTCATGGGAAATATAATACATATGAGGTTTGATTTTAAATAATTTAGTTAATTTTTTTGCGCTATTTCATCTGTTATCTCCTGTCATTGTTTATTATTTTTACATTTCCATTAAAACTCATTTTGAAGAACATGGAGTTAGGATTACCGTCCAATAATAGTTTAGGCCGGTTTCAGTTGATTTGTCAACCATGATATGCGAGAGTGGATTAAAAAAAAATTACTTACTGGTAATCCTGGTTCTCCTTTGTCACCTTTACGTCCCTGATCCCCTCTCTCTCCCTGAAATTTAAAAGCACAAAAATAGTATAGTTAAATACAAGTAAAAAGTTCGAACAAAGTTTCGTGAAAAAGATAGACAGTAGTAAATTTTTTTAGCCAGTTTGATACCATTATCTGGTTGCTAAGCACATATAAAATGAGTTAGGATTGAACTATTTTAAAATGCAAATTATTTTTGAACTTCTCATTACTATGCTCTTATCGAGCAATTTTTACTTTGTCTAAGTCATGTTTTTGACATTCTACTTCTTACCTTATTAAAAATAGTATGAATCTTTTCAAAATAAAATTGATTCTTTTTGTTATGCATTGTTTATGTAAAATTTAAAACAAAAGTTAAAAAAATAATCGGTAAAATATCTGAATAAAAAATAAAAACTGATTATCAAAGTCTAACAAAGAAATTTAACCACTTGAACAGATTTTTTTAATGGGCAAAAGCTAATCCTTTTTTTCATTGAGAATATAATTGCATAAGAGAGCGATTTCAATAAAGAACTTGATTTAAAAGTCACCATTTGCTTTTAAAGTAGTGTGATCTGTTTTATACAATGTTCTTAAAAATTTGCATGCTTGAATTTTTTCGTGGGCTAAGTTGCCTCTTTTTCATTTTCTTTTCTTTTCTGTATTTTTTTTTTGGCAATCGTGTATGTTGATGTCCGTCTTAAATAATGAATTTCTCACTTATTTTCACACTGTGTAATTATAGTTTTCTGCTCATTTTCCTAAAACATTTCTCTACTTCAGTATTTTTCTATTTTCTATCGTTTTTCACCAATGAGATCCTTTCGTTGTTTCTTCGTGCCCAATCAGACTTGCATTTTTTTTTTTACTTCTTGCGCGAGCCTGTGACGATGTGGTTCTTATATCCTATCTCTGTATAAATTTAAATTGTTCCTATTTCTGCCTCGTAACTTTTGTCAATTGTGTTTTCCTCCGTAAGCTTTTTTATTTCATTGAAATTAAGTTTTTTAATAGCCTTGACACACATTTTTGCTACTCTTATTTGAACTTGCGAAATATTTTAACGTTATTTTCCTATTTTATATATTCTAGTCCAGTAACAAATGCTTGTATAAAAACAGCTATTTTTCATCATTGTACAACAACAATTAAGTACAAAGACGAAAGTTAAATTTTAAGGAAAGAAGAAAAGAAGACCTATGATTCATATAAATGGGATGTCGGTAAAGCGATTCAGCTTAAAATTTAATTATATAATAATACCTTTTCGAAATTGCCAGCACACTGCTTGAAAAGGTGTATTGCTTTTCCTCATATACAATTAATACTGGGAGAGAAAACATAATTTGTGTGTTTTCTGGATTAAGTAAATTAAGGAAATTTGGAGCACAACTTCTGCGAAAAAGGGACTTAGTTCAATTTTTCGTAATGTTCTGTTCGGGTCAAAATTAAGTAAGATTGCACAATAAAATTTTTAATATTTTCTGTTCAGGTAGAAATTCAGATATATACATCGTAATACATGTTTCTACTGCAATTTCAACAATATTGAAAGTGTACTGGGAAACCCGATATCTATTACAAGTGAAAAATTTTCTTCTGTGCTGATGAAATAATACAGGAGTAAATGGTCGCAACTACACATCCGAACATTTCAAAGTTCACATATTTTTGCATTCCTCACAAGTGTTTGATATTTCATTGTTTTTGTAAAGACTAATTTCCCTTATTTTATGCCCCGTAACGTTCTGTTAGAGCTACGCATTAAATGACGTTAAACTATAAAATATTTAACACTTTCTGTTCATATATAGATTAAATTGAAGGCATTTAAAATTATTCTTAAATTTTAGGCTACTTGCTTGAGAACCTGTTTAATAATAAGAAGTAAAAATGGGGAAAAGATTAAATATTTATTTTTACAAACAATTTCGGAAGAGGTAATAAATATTATAAAATAATCTTTTCACATTAAAAATCAGTTTTAATTTGTAATGATTCGATACGGTTTAAAAGTGGCATTTCGCATTTTTTTTCCTTTTTGAAAGTTAAAGTACGTTGTTCTTTTATGTTTTTCAAAATATTTTTCTTTCAAGACAGACATTTTGAAACGGATATTGTAGTGTTTTTAATTACAAAGTTTTCAAACAATAAAACGTGTAGTACAATGATAAATATTTTCAGACACTTTATGTTATACCTGATTTATTGGGAAAATATTAAAAATTATATTTTAAATTTTCTTTTCATTGTAGTTATAATAATACATCAAGCCTCATCTTTTCCATAGTTACAACTTTACTCATAGAGGGCGATACTATTGCCCTCTCTGAGTAACTATCGCCGCGATAGTTACAAAAACCTGTAGTATTAAGTTAAAATTATGATATTCACGATTTGCGTAAGAAAAATAAATAAAAACAGCTTTAGATTATCAATTAAGAACTCTTCATAAAGAAGGTTTAAGTAAGGGGCTTCATAAATAGGGGTATTGGTTTTCAAAAACTTCCAAAAGAAAAAAATCTAAATTCTGTTTGAATTCTTAATTTTAGAAATTGCAGAAATTAAAAAAAATGTATCACAAAAATCCTTTTTCATTGATTTTTTTTCCAAAATAATTTTAATGACAAAACAAAACTCCTTAAAAATTCAAAGGAAATGCTTTACCTTCATGCCGTCCAATCCCGGTGGGCCCTGCGTTTAAATAACAACACTAATAGTCAAAACAAGATGAGCACAAATATACTGAACGAACAATGTAAGTTTTTAAAAGTAGCTGCAAAAGCAAACTAATGGAAAACGTAGCTAAAATAATTCATTTCAACCGTTATTTTTACCGTATTGTTGATTTTATTGAATATGTAATGCTCAAATACAAACTCTGTTTTTTCTAGAGAATTTTTTTTAATGATAAGTTAAATTACACATTATTTAGTTTAATTCTTTTAAGATTAACTAACTGTAAAGTTTAGCATTTTTACCTCAAGTTAAAATTTGTCATGTTAGTTTATCAATAATTTTTCTTTTAGTTCATGATTAATGGAAATTATATTTAAGAACAAAATTTAGAGATCTTTCTTCAGCTGGAAAGGTGCAAAACCTAGTCTGCCGTTAAAAGGTAAAAATAAGTAACTTCAAAATTGGCATTTTCTTTCTTTTTTTTTTTCATCTGTTGTATTTTAGCTTTATTGTACAAACTTGCTTGTTTGGTTTCCACTGAAATTAAATAACGAAAACAGAAAAAAAAAAAAAAAAAAAAATCTCACGAGCAGTAGTCTTCTCAGGAACAATCGATTTCTTCTGAAAACTACAGTTATTCTATTAATTCAGAAGTGCCATAACAAACATGAAGAATTCCTCAACATTTGTTTCTGTTAAAACGATAAATATGTCATTAATCACGATTATGTAATTGTTTTAGAAATATATTACTTTACCTAATTAAATTAACATTAATAGTTTTACAGTATATGAAAGAAATTAATGTTCTAGAAATTTGAAATTCATCGCTATTGAATTTTGAGATAAATTTAGGATACTATTGATAATGTGAAAGAATTTGCAAAGAACGCTTTAAAATTGTCAAAATCCATTTATTACGAAAAAATATTTTCAAACTACAAGATAAAATAAAAATATTTTAACTTCATAATTTTTACTTAAGTCTTTGTGATTAGGAAAAAAAAATTGGTTGCTGAAAAATAAATTTCAGTAACATCATTATTTTGTCTATTATTTCTAAACGCTTTCTTAACTTATTAACGCAAAATTTTGTTATAATATTGCAATTATTTCACCGTATTTTTTCCTCACATTAGCTGCTGAAATGAATGCATTTTAGCTCATGCCAAAGCAAAATAATCATTTAATTGCAAATAAATAAATAAAAATAAAATATATTATGAACACAGATATACGAAAAAATAAATATACTTCTTAAATCCAAAAAAAAAAAAAAAAAGTCACTTATACAATCATACATTCATTAGTTAATAAAATACTGGAAGTCATGGCATATAATTCAGAATAAAATATCATGAAAGCATAACGTTAATCAACAAAAAGGTTAATGTAACAACTATAAACAAGAAACATATAATACACACAAAGAAATATTTTGATTGAAAATGTATTAGTAGCTCCCACCACCAGTTATTGTTAGTGAATTATTCACAACTTTAGGGTTAATTTCTGAATGGTTAGTGCTTGTTGATTGATACATGAGCGAAAAGTGATCTAGTTATACCTATAAAGAAACTAATATGAGCATTAAAAGAATCAAATGTTATACAGATAAAGCATTTTGAAAACAGTCAATATATAAGAAACATTACTAAATATCTTTGGAACAAGTGACATTAAACAAAATTATACAGTTTTTCTATTTGTACATAATGTGATATTTATTTTAAAAACATTTTGTATAAAAATAATAGACGTTGTGGGTAATGCATGTATTTTATAAATAAAAATTGGTGTGATATGTCGAACAAAGCTACATTTATTTGTGTAATAATATTGACCTGTGAGCATAAAAAAAAATGTTGCATTAATTGTTAATTTTTGGGGAAAAAACCTATCCGCTAGTTTGAAAAATTCAAGTATAAATATTTTTTCAATTAAGAAACCTGTATTTGTGCTATACTTCAAAATAATGTAAAAGTGAAGGTGTTATGTAGAATAAACCTATGAAATAACATTTTATCGTGAACATAAAGAAAAATATTGCAATAATTTTGCGACGTTTTTCTTTAGGTTCACGTTTCTAAAAGTAGACCTCATACGTGTTTTGGACTTTAATTGCGAAAGTATCCTGAAGAGAGAGAACTTCCTTCAAAGCTCGTCTAAAAGTGACTTTTTTGAACTTCAGTATTGAAAATTTGCCAGTGGCCTTCCTTTAAAGGAAGGGCGATTGCCTCCATCGCTTTCCTCTGTATCTGTCCATGCAAGTGTGGCTTTGGGTGTGGCTTGGGTGGCCAAGTGTTTTGTGGGTCTTCGTAGAAAATTCTTTGTCTTCTTCAAAAAATTCTTTGTACACTTTTCGATGACTATATACAGGGTGCGGCAGAGAAACTTGCTGATTTGAAAAGTTAATAAAAGAAAAAGTATTTCGTGTATCAGTTAATTTATTTTTATAAGATATTGTACCCATTCTGAATTTTTATTTTAACTAGATTTAAAAATTACATTGGGCAAATGGCTGCCCCCATTAATGATACACGGATCTACCCTAGATTTGAAGTTTTGTTCCACTCTTTGGAGCACATCGACTGGGATTTTGGCGATAGTATGCCAGATGTTGTTCTTCAGGTGTTGAAGTTCTCAGAGTTGTCGTTGTAAACGATCGATTTGAGATTCCCCCATAAAAAATAGTCGCAGGGTGTCAAATCAGGGGAGCGGGCCGGCAACGGTACGTCACCTCTCGAGGAGACGTTATCACTCAACTGTTGAACCACAGTAAGTTTGTAGGGATGAAACTGGAGTTTATTGTGAAGAATTCGTCTAAGTATGCAATCAGAAATCCTCAGAGCAGCATCGTGTTTATGCGCCGAACGAGTGGGAGAACGCAAAAACGACTCCCTTACTTTCTCGACGTTTTCTGGAGTTCTGGAAATCCGTTGACTGGGCCTTTTTTTTTTGCCACACTCCCACTTTCCCTGAATGTTTTTAGCTACAAAACAGTCGATTCCCGGCCAGGAATGGGAACCCCGGAATGAATTTTGAACCGAGTTCGGAAGGCACGCTGAGTGGCGATCACCGAAAGATTATTTGAAAAGTAAGCCTCAGCGGCGAACGCTTGTTGCCCCTTTGTTCAATGCATGGCGACAGTTAAATTGTGAGATAATAAAACTTCAGGATCCCCCTCTTTAAAATGAGACCCTCCCTACTCCTTTCTGACTACGTCTTGCTTTGTAGCATCCAATTAAAACCAGCAAGTTTCTCTGTCGCATCCTGTATTTGGGCTGTCTCAATTATTTATCAACTAGCATCACCGATTGCTACTTCACGCAAATTATATAAGACAGATTTCAGATTTTTTCTTTTGTTTTTTTAGCATCAAACTGTATTTTAGTAAGTTAATATTTTTGCTGTTAACGTTAAGAATGGTAAAGGTCTTTTTTTACGAACCGGTTTTATTTTTCTGACAACTCGTCTAGGTTAAAAACAGGTTACATTTATTCCGTCGGTAGAGAAAAAAAAAAGTGAAGTTCGAAACTCCAATTTTTAGTTGTGAGTTAAACGCTAATTTTTTTTTGCACAACTGCTACTGCTAAACTAAAACAGCTTTTATCATAGAATTTTTTTTCTTCTTGAAAATTTTAATTTCGGACTTCACTCTCTTTTCTTTGACGTGGAAGAGTTATTGTTGGCAATAAATACATAAAGGAAGAAATTCCTATCAACACTTATAAAACGTTGATTGAACATACTATTAGTCCGGATGTTCCATCTCTTCCATTCTTGCCAGGAACACCTGGAAGACCTCTTGGACCCTATAAAAAATCTTTTTTTCATTCAAGAGATCTTTTATAGGTAGTTTAATAAACTACATGAGACATAGCAGTATCTCAGAGCATGGGTGGAGTTAAAGTTTCACAACGTCAAAAAGAGGATAGCCAGTTCTCTCTTTACAACTTTTTTAAATATTAGGTTGTTACTTGTGAAAAATGCACTTCAGGTAATTTTTAATGTCTTCCTTGCTCTATATTTTGATTTACTGCCTGATCCGCCACTGCTTTGAGGTATAGGAAATGTCAGTATATACAGTGTGTTTCGAAATTATAGGTCCACCAGTAAAAACGAAAGTTATGCTGGTAAAAAAGATTGTATTGTGTACAAAGTACTATTTTATAAACTACATTACTTCATTCAATGTAAAATAGCTCATAACTAATTTACAAATAATAGGAATAATGAGGGAAACTAAAATTAGATGAAACAGATGTTTCAAAAAGATAGGTCCACTGAACTAAGCATCAAATAAATGTTGAATTAATAAGAACATTTTCTGATTTTTTTTTCTGAATATGCTTATAAATCCTATTTGGCATGGTTTCTACAAGTGTTTGCAAACAATTTGTCCAGATTTTTGACCATTGGGAGGAAATACCCTTTTTAAGTCTGCAGTACTGTTGTACTGCCTTCCGCCTGCATACACCGCTCTTGAGAGTATACCCCACATGTTTTCTACTGGATTCAGGTCGGGGCCTGCAAGGTGGCTAATCGATAATATGTACAACATTATCCAGAAACCATTCAAAAGTGGACTTTGCAGACAGAGTGCAGAGGAGCATTGTCCGGTTGGAACACGAAGAATGGGCTCCCAATAGATTCTGATTGGGGAAGAAAATATTGTTCAAACAGCTTGTTATAGCCAGCAGCATTTAAACGACTGTCTACAAAGGCTATATCAGTTTTTCCTGTCTCTCTGAATCGGGCACATACCATAACGGAACCACCATCAGCTTGCCTCTTCGAGAATATCTGTCTGTCGTTACGCAGATCGTGCTAGTAACAATGCCAACCATCTGGACCATCCAGGTTAAATTCCTTTTTATCACTGAATATCACACGATGCCTATCTTGTTTCCAGGACATCACTTCCTGCGCGAATTTCAATCTCTTTTCTTTGTGCTTTTTAGTCAATTTCGGAGCCGCTTTCCTTTTCCCGTAAACTAAATTGCCGAACTTCTTTACCGCTCTGTGGACTGTAGATTTTGATATTGAAGGGTTTAGTTGCTTGGCCAAAGTGGATATGCTCATTATTTCCAGATTTTAGGTCCCTTGCGATAGTGCTTCGTTGTCGGGGTGTCACTTTTGATGGGCGGCCAGATGATTTTTTACTGCTATAAGCATTTCTAAATAGCAAAAAATTGTTTGCAACACTTTACGATCTGTTTAAAAGCTAACCTATTTCTTTATTCGATTTTCCAGACTGTTTAAATGCATCAATTTTCACCTGCTCAACCAGCGAAAGACTGCAACGACAACCCGTTTTGTTTGACTACAAAGGGCTGTTCAAATCGGTTTAAATACACACAGCAGCAAGCATAATCCCGTAGTAAGACTAGGCAACGATACTTATGCAAATTTTTGGAAATAAACGTGGTTGGGGCAAAATTTCTGAAGGCGGACCTATCTTTTTGAAACGATCTGAAAATGAAAATTTGCATCAAATAAGAAGAAATGATTTATTTTTAAGAAATTTCATCAAACATAGTTATAACAATTACAGATATATAATCACTATCAAAAAAGTGATTCTTATTTGCAATTAAGAGTCGAAATTTTGAAAAATAAGGGTGGACCTATCATTTCGAGACGCACTGTGTAATAATTTACACGAGCTTTAATAAATTTAATGCTTTGAATAGTCATTATTTTTTGTCAAGCTTAAAATTATTCATTCCCTATTTAAATATGATAAACACAGTGTCAGAAATATTTGAGGTTTGAAAAATGTTCTAGAGTAATAGTGGGTCAAGTATAAGTTTAAAAATGAAAATGTGAGCTGCGAGGTCTAAAAGAAAACTACGGAAATTACTTTTAACATCATTACGGTGAGCGCAATACAGACAATACAGCAATGAAACTATAGCTAAAGCTTACAACTAGGCCCATTATGAATAAACTAAACCCAATCAGGAACTATCCAGAACTTGCACCATTATTACTCTGACGTTCTCAAGTGGTTCAATTAAAAGGAAATGTTAATATAGGATTGTATTTTTCACTTACTGGAAGACCCATTGGACCTGAGCTTCCCTTCTCACCTGGATCACCCTAATTTGAAAGAAAAATCCATTAGTTTGAATTTCAAGAGCAAAAGACAGTTTTCCTCACAGCCTAAGAAAATGAATTTCATATCGTTTCCGTTCCAAAGAAAATGTTCCCATTCAGATGTGGAACAAGATTCTCCACCACGGTCAAAGTGAGAAGCGTTAAGGAAAAGTATAGCACAATCAAAGAAAGAAAACATTATAATGAGCGGCCATTTTTTATATAAAAAATAGGATAAATCGATAAAAAGGACTCGCTATGCATAATGCATAAGCGTTTGCTCGTGGCAGCAGATTTAGATGGTCTTCTGATGTAGAACTTCAATGTTTTACAACTAGGTCAAACAGACTTCTTGTTCTTCCTACATAATATTGCTTTTTTTTTTCTTCTTCTTTCGATTTTATTATCATAACATATTAGAAGTTGTGATTTGAAAGGAAGATTTAGGATTTTTAAAGGTTAAATGCAAAGAATATTAACAAACGCCTTTTAAATTTATTCTATGCACGAGCGGAATCTTTTTCCAACTTTTGATCAATTTGTTGTACTTAAAAGCTTTATTTATTCGTATCATAAAAATGTATTAGTAAAAAAAAACGTAATTTTTGGTTTGAAAGCAAAATAAATTGAACAGGAAACTTGAAATTTGACTGTTTATAGCAAATAAAATATTTTAAAATTCCTTCTCTTATTTGATTTAACAGTATTTTGTTCCCCCAAATTTTTTTTTTGTCCCTTATAAAATGCGTTTTATTTTAGTGATCAATTTTGCAAGAAAATGCACTAATTCTCAAAAAATAATCTAGTTTGTTTCTATGGAAAAACGTAGAAGTAGAAAAACATGACGTTTGCTAGTTTTCCATTTATAATATTTTATCTTTTCAAAATTTATTAAAACCCGTCCCTAAATCTGCTAGGCAGAACTAAGAAAAAGATATCAAGTTCTTTAAGGAATAAAGTTTTAACACTTTAAATACCATGATTTTGAAGAAAAAAAATCTAGCTGAGAAAGGGCTACGGTATCGCAATGATTTCAGGGTAAAGAGTCGGGAGTTGGAGATTTAAAGCTTCTAAAAGTTGGAGTCTTAGTCGGTCATTTTAAACAGGAGTCCGCAACTCTGTCCGTGCTGCGAAGCAAGAGTGACTGATTTTGTGGAAAATTAGTCGGAGAATGTAAATTTTCCGCAGTCGGCCATTTTCCCCACCGAATTCGCAGCCCTGGTTTCAAGAACATAATTGCAGTTGAAGTATTTGAAAGCCTTTCTGTTTTATTGCTCGTAATATTGATCATATTGTACAGAAATTTTACAGCTGTTCTGAAGTTCTCAAGCTACATTTCAAGTTTACAATAAAAAATTGAGAATTCGATATTTTCATTGATTTTTGCCATTTGAGAAGTATAATTTCTCTTTAAATAATGTGTTAAAATAAATGCAGAGTTACTCGTTGTATTAACTAGTTATCGGTATCTCTTATTCTTTTGGAACATCATCCCTTTTCTCAGTAAAATGTTTTTATAATCGAACTTAGTTATAGCTGAATCAAAGATATTAAACCGGAACTAATATGCAAAGTAGGCAAAGAAGATTGCCTTTTTTGTCTCTAACATTTACTACTGTTTCAATTTTCTCGTTGAATTTTGGCAATGCTGTTTGTACTGACGGGAGATTTCTCTCCGCAGGAATGAAAAATAAATAAATATGAATGGGACGTAAAACATGTAACTCCTTTTGCTGTCCTCGATTTAATTTAGTTTCTCACTGCTTCAGTAGATAGTAAATCTTACTGGTTCGCCTTTTTGCCCATCCAATCCACGTTCTCCCTTGACACCGGGCGCACCTTGAACACCTGCTGGGCCCTGAAAATACAATAATCTCAGAAAAACGATAAATAACATTAATTGCACAAAATACATTTGAATGATATTTTCCTATTTTTCGTACAACCTCTCTATTCTCCCTGAAACTATTTCAAAAAAAAAAAAAAAAAAAAAGAACAACGTGTAAGTGTCCTACTTGTAAATCTAATTAGTGTTGCATGCATTGGAAAATGTTTAACTGTTTTTGGTTCAGGTGCACTAATTTATGAAGGAAAAACTCTTGTATACCTTCTTTTTTGAATTATATTGCAGCCTCACAGTCATCAGAGATAGATTTTTGCAAATAACTAGCCAACACCTTTACCCAGTTCCATTTCTTGTGACTTCGTTGCAGCTAAAGTATCGTGGAACAATAGAAAGCTTTTTGTTAAAGTATCAGCTTATTGTTTACCATCCGAGCATTCTTACTAATGAGTTTAATGTTTTTCACAGAGCCACTTTTCTAACCCCTATTATCATATCTGGCAATTCATGAGATTGTTCAGGTGATGAAGGCAGGGGTGAACATATTCTTGCGTTCGCTGTTACTAACCGTTTTAATGCTCATCAATACAAAATTTCCACCAATTTTTGAAAGCTGGTCGAATTTATAGCAGCGTTTTGGAAAAATATTCTTGTCCAGTGGCATCTCAGTTTTGTATTTTTCCTTAGTGACAATAAACTCATTATATTTGATATACCTTTAACCTTCTCATGATCAGTATGCTTTCGCTATAAAAACCTATGTATTCTGATGTATATCGAAAGAAAATTGAAATTAAAAATGATCTTTCTAAGCTCTCTCCACAGTCCAGGATAAGGAAAAGCAGGACAAATTCATAACAGGTTTTAATAACAGGTCTATAAGAGACTGCTGATGTTTCCTTTTAAAGGAATTATTTTGAAACTATAGCTTTTGCATCTTAAGTTCACGAGGGTCAGTCACAAAAAAATTGGTTGTTAGCCTCAATGAAACTCTGAAGATGAACTTTCTCTTTTTTACTGCTGAATAAGCAGTATTTATATATACAAATTAATATATATACAAAATGTGTAATATTCTTCTATAATCAAAAATGTAATTCACAGGATAAAAGCCTGGTAACGCTTGGTACAAGCAAATGCAAATCCTCTAGTAAATCTTACATTTAACGAGGCATTTTAAAACTGATTATTCTTGAAAAATGATTACCGATGCAGACACAGTTCAACATCTCAATAACCCACTTTTAAATTTGTTGTTCTTCAATACTCAATAATTTTTTAAATTCATTTTTGGTATTTTCGTTTTTGGTAAATATTTCAAGTGTATACTAAGTCATCTTTCATGCTGTATCCATTTTTTAAAGTTAAATAGTAAATAGGGTAAATAGAGAAACGTAAATATCAGCAATTATTTTCCATGTAATTAATGATGCCATCACATTTTGAAGAGAAAACCGTGATTTAAGTTGATGCTATTTTGATGCATTATTTCCTTTTCTTTATTTATAATTATTTTCTTCCCCTTAGGCGTAAGTTATTACAATTTTTAATGTTGTTCTAAGCTAATATCTTGAACATGCCTCCAAACATGCAAAATAATTTTAAATCAAACTTTTGAGAAAGCAACCCCAGGAATAATACGAAGTATTACATGCCTTGCATTAAAAAACCAGCAGTTAACTTTTTAATGTCCCGGAAAGCTACGATCACGAACGTTCGTTAAAGTGAGAGGTGTTATTGATGGCTAAAGAAAGATGCTACGTTTGGAAGAGTACTAAACGCGAAGCACGTTTTAGGTTTGATTTGTTTTGGTGTTGACATCGTTGGAATATGCACTCTAAGAAACATAAGTTTTAAATATCCTCACACATTTATAATACTTTCGACTTCTTTTCTTCATAACTGCTTAGATATCTTGTGTTTCGTTTTCAGACTTGACTATGAATAAATTAGGAAGGTTTTTTCTTTTTTATTCAGATTAAAGTCAACTAATTGGAAGTTTTTCAAAAATTAGAAAACGTGTAAGATTATGTATCACTTTTGTGTTAAAACAAGATGTTTGATAGCAATATCGCGATATCATTTTGTTTGCCATAAAATTATACTCACATTTTTTATTGCGGAATTTAAATTAACGCAACAATAGTTTTCTACATCCTTTTTCATCCCAAAAATTTAACTGCATGAAAAGTTAAATCTTGAATTACGATTATCTCGTTTTTTAACGGTTAAATACTAATTCAATAATATTAAAGGCACATTTATATTCCAAACTTTTTAAACAGAAAACTCGTTAGTGAATCGTAACATTTTCAGTATTCGGTATACGGAATTCGTAACATTTTCAGTAGTAATCAGAAATAGTAGAATCCTAATATTTTGCCAATTTTACGCACATATAGAATTTGTTTAAAAAAAATCAGTACCGTATCACAGACCCCCCCCCCCCGTAGCGGCTAGATATAGCTCCCATCTCTCCTCGGGTTTTAAGTGTGAAATCAATGTAATGTGAATCAAAGCGAAGAAAAGGACATTAATCATGCGTAGCCAAGCTTTCTTTAACCTTAGGCGATCATGAAGGATGAACATTTGAGACAGGCCTTGATATCAAAATTCATTAAAATTAAAGTGCAATACCGCTGATTTTGTTTTTAACATGAATAAACAATTTTTCATGGGTGCCGGAATTAGCAACTCCTTACAAAGGGAAACGTGTACTTTCGCAAAACAATGGATTAATTAATATTAAATCAATATACTTTATGCTATCAACTGACGTGATATTTTTATTTCTGGCTTGATTTCAAGCTGGATATAATATGGACGTCCATTTTATGGAAAATGATTGAGAAAAGGCAGCAATTCATAAACAATTCAATTCACAATTTATCAGTTCCAATCATTTCGAAAGTTAGACCAATTATTTAAGAATAAAGTAAACGTGTACTTTCTATAGCAAAACTTGCAACAACGCTTTTTGTGGATACGTAATTTTTTAATTTATGGGAGAATTAAAACCGAGTAAATAACAGCAGAAGGCTTTAATTTAGTAGAAAAATGTTTTAATCACATAATTGTTTTTCAGTTTCTTTTTGATTTTTTTTATACTGATTGTAATTTACTTTATACTGATTATTTAAACGATGAAAAAATCATCGGGCTGAAGTTTTGTTTATGGTCAAGTATCACCAACGTAAAGCTTCTGTTCTAACTAAGTTAGGAACTTTAATCTTCGATACAAACAAACGTCACCTCTGATAGTATTTTACTGGCAGTGATTGCTAATTCTAAACTATACGGTAATTTATTCCTATTGAAATAGCATTTTAAAGAGGAAAAGTACTAGAACTCTAATAGGTATAGTAAGTCGGGAGTTTCAGTATTTTTCGGCTAAGTGACTCTAGTGAAGTCACTTATAGAGACCGTGGTGGTCCGATCGGTAAGGCGTCAGACTCCTAACCAGATTGTCCCGGGCTTGATCCTAGCAGGTTAAAGATTCACCGTCTTCACTAATGGCTGCTGGGGGACGTTAAAAATGCCCGTGGTCACAAAGTCCTTTTAGTGAATCGATACCTCTGGGGGCACTGGACCAGGGCTTTGCTCGCCTTCCGCCCTGTATTAAAAAACAACGCTCTTCAGGGTCCCACCCAATCAATTAAACCACGAGTTGTGGCAGGTACGGGGGACCCCGGAATGTGAAGTGAAATCACTTATAGCAGATATAAATGACTCTAGTAGTGACACTATTGGTTCTTCTATAAGGGACTCTAATGGTGACATTAGTGGTTCTGCTATTAGTGACTCTAGTCGGGTCACTTAAAGCAGAAAAGCACTAGTTTATATGTTGGTGTACTACACTTACTGTCCGTCCTTAAAAATAGCACTCGAGAACTATTCTACTTCACAAAAAGAGGTGATGGGTTGTGGGTAGAAACTTTCCGAAGTTTTCACTTTAAAGCTTGCATTTGCTATCCTTTTTTTATACTCAACTAAACGATGTGATTCAAACTTGCATCGTTCTACGTTGTTTGATACGGCTCCAAAATGCTTTTATTATTCTTCCTTTTATTGTTAACTTACGTATCATCCTATTTTGGTTAGATCAGAGAAGACCTGACGTATGCGTAACTACGCAGAAGGTCTTACCTAAGAAAATCAGACAGTAGGTCAGCCTTTCTTCTACTATGATTGTTCAAAATTTCAATAGTAAAGAAAAAAACAACTTAAAATTTCTGAAAACGCTTCAAAGTGCATCAAAACCTGAAAAATCAACATTGCTGAAGCTTTTCCCACCCGTCTAAGAGACAAACGTTACATAAACAAACACGTTCACACACAAATTCAATGTTTTATTTATAAAGAGATAACTTTCCTCCATTATTTCTGCTGATGAACAGGCACCCTTGGCTTTTATGACAGCATGTTCCAGTCATTAAATCACCCAGCCGTAAATATTCGTTAGCGAAGTTAGCAATTACCTGTGTCTATTGGATAATTCAATTGGCTTGAATGAAGGAGTGGAACTTCAGCAATTCAATCTAATAGACTAATTGAATATAAATCATTTCGAGTGAAATGTTTTCCATTTTCAATCTTGTAGGCGATATTAAATGGTAATACATGCGCTCTACTGCAATCAGTTTCCTTAATCTTATTAGATTGATTTTAGCAGCTGATACCTTATTTACCTGAAGCTAAAATTGCCGTTTTTAATTTTATTTATCCAAATTAAAGCCAGCCTTTTTATAAAATTTTGTGAACCGTAAAATAATAATAAAAAAAGGTTAAAAAATGTATTCTTTCTCTGTGTAGTTCCTTTTAGCTGACTTACCAAAGTTGTATTCAAATATAATTAAAAATCTTAAACAGCAAAAACTATAACACATTGTTTCGATGCTTCTGATTTCACGGATTCTCTGTTTGAACAACATTTTTCACTTCTTCCTCTTTCGTAATTTAAAATCTTTTAAATTGCTGGATAGGTTACATTAAAAAAAATAAATAAAATAAAAGGAACAGAGTAAGAAAAAAATAAGAGTAGACAGAATGAAAAAACGGGGGAAAACTTAAAACTGTTTACTCTACTATGTCGTGAGGCCAAGTTGTAAAAAAGAAGACGAAAGGAGAAAAAAAAAAGGAAATTTCTGGAAGTGTTTGCTTTAGTGCTCTGTTAAGTGGTAAGAAAAATAGGCAAATGACGGAAATCAGGAAAAAAATAATATGAAATTTAATAGAACATTTACATTTTGTAAATTCTCTAGCCCATCTATAAAATCTGGCAAAAAAAAAAAAAAAAAATAATATCTTTAAAAAAGGTGAAAACAGTTGTAAAAGAGTGCGTCGCAAATTGTAAAAGAGACTTCAGTGCGTCGCGAAGCCAAGTGAAAAATAACACAAAGAAAAAGGGAGAAAAATGGTTCAAAGTGTTTGCGTCAGTATGTTATGAAACCAATTAATTGGTTACTGGACAAATTTTTAAAACTGATTTTTAATTGCTCATAAAAAAATTTTTTAATTAGTTTTAGGTTGGGTGAAGAATGCAAATCCTACGTTATAGAAATTTGACTATTAATAATTTTATAACATTTATTTAAGTTGAACGGTTAAAATTCAAGTTACATAATTATAATACTTACAGCTGGTCCGGGAGGTCCGGGGGCCCCAGCAAACTATTGAAAGAAAATAAATAAATAAATGTTTTTTATTTATAAATATAAATCCAGCAATAAATGTATTTTTTAATGAAATGCTTTTTTTTCTTTATCCTTCAGAAGCTTTTACAAATATTACGTATAATCAATCAGGCATTTAGTACTAGAACCAGCTCAATCCACAAATTTTCAAAAGTGTTTTTTTTTTTTTTTCAAAATGTAGTGTTTATGAATGGATTCTGTCAGCTGTTGGTAAAAACCGATTTTCTTTCAAAATCGTCGCAACCTTGTAAGCGGTAAGTGCATTTAAAATTAAAAAATGAATTTGAATTTTGACGTCTCGAATTCAAATTATGTTTTTTCAATGACCAATTGCAATAGGTGTGCGTGCGCAACTCCTTTGCCAGTATGTCCTGCATGGTGGTGCAGCAGGACTGTTGCAGACTCCGTCTTGCTGTGCCATCATGTCCTTCGTGGCGAAGGAGCAGGGACCGTTAAGCTGGCCCAAGAAGATGAAACACCTTGACGTGAGACGTTGGCTGAATGCCAATCTGAAAAAAGAAGCCACCCGGAAACTGGTTTCCAAACAGTTGAACCTGTTTATCCCGAATCTGCTTATCTCGAAAACCTTTCTATGTCGAATTTTTTCAATTTCGCTGCTTTACAGCATACATTTAATGTTTTCTCTCAAGTTTATCTCGAATGATTTTTTCCGAAAACCTCTATATCTCGAATTTTGACGACTCTCATTTTCTAATTTGTCTCCAGCCACCTTTATCAATGGTATAACTTGGAGACAAAAATCCTATTTTGCACAATCAATTCAAAGACTGTTTGAACTTAAAGGTATGCATTAACTTGCTGCAGATACAGTCATCACAATTAGTAAAACGTAGACTCACTACATGTCGTACAGTAAAATAGTCAACAATATCAATGCAAAACAATCTATTTATATTTGAGTTTGTTCCACTTGCTGATTTTCGTAAATTTATCACAACCTCTGTAGTTCGAAACCTCCGTATCTCTAATTTTTCTTCTGTCCCGTGAAATTCGAGATAGACAGGTTTGACTGTATAACAATTTGTCAAAAAAAAAAAGGATTTCGCTGGTTTTGAAACTAAACACCTTAAATCTCCTCTGATAACGTTTTAGTCAACCGACATTATTCAATATATTTTCAAGTAAAAATTAATCAAATTGATAAAACTTACTAGGGAAAAAAGTTTTATGCATAAATTGTCGAAAATACTGTCGTGGATGTAGTTTAAGTACAGCCATGCAGGATAACAATTTATGCATTTTCCTCATTAAAAAAAAAAAAAAAACGATAACTTATTTAGTTACTTGCTATATTTGCAGGTTATGATGCAAAATTTAATATTCCTATTGATTTGTTTACGAGTTCACATTGGGGTAATTTCAAACGTTATGGTTGTAACACCGAATCGTGTTTGCATAAAAAGAGGACCAAGTTAAAAAAGATAAGAATGAAAATAACTACTTAAAAAAAAATCTTTAAGCATGTTTTGCGAATGGTATTGAACTTCATTTCTCGTGGCAAGATTCTGCTGTTAATTGTCTTTATTATTGATCATTATTAATAGCAAAATCTATACTATTAAATTCTGACAGGATCAATCTATCTGTGAGTTTGTATTCATGTCCAGGTAAAGGTCAGTTTTGATTGGCTGCTTGATATCATGTGACCACCATCAAAATCACTAGACAGTAATGATCAAGTATGCAACAAGTATGTTCAGACATTAATGACAGAAATGACAATTTCTCCCCGAATTTTGCGCCGAAAAGGTCGCCTAAAAGTTTGCAGATATTTTGATATGCCGAAAGCACCGGAGTTGACTAGTTAGTTGTAAAATGTGATATTCAAAATAAGTATTGGGCAAGTTCGTCCATATCTGATATCAATCCTATACATGCTTTTTAACTTTAACGCAATAGTGTATATGTACTTACAAGATTCCGGTCAAATGCACTTGTACCCTAAAATAAAGAGGAAAGTAAATTAGAAATCAAAATGTAATACATTAGAGTTTATTAATTTTTCAGTTTTCAGAAAATTTACTTGGCAATATCTGGCGAAGAATTTTTTTAAAGTTATAATTAGTGCCAAAAAAAAAAGGTTCCGGTTGTGTTATGCGAAAAAGGTTTTGCTTAGACGCATTTTCACACATACATTTAAATACATATGCTACGTGTTCTTGATTTTTCAAGGAATTTTTTTTTATTTATTTATCAAATGAACTTTAATGAGAGACTATCATTAATTAATATTTTTCTTGAAATAAAAGTAAGCTTAAAAAATCCAGTATGTAATTCGAAAATTCATTCCAAGGACGTTGAATGCGTATTTAGAAATTATAAAAAATGAAAATCTAGTTTCAATTAAGGCAATAGAGTAAGGAATTTTTAGAGCAATATTAAAAACACAGGGAAATGAAAAAGCAAGTGCTGATTCATTCAGGAAGAATATTTGAAATAATGAGTTTTAATACATTAATCTCCAATGAAAATACAACTTTAAAACTTTATTTTAGAGTAAGTTATAATATTAAACTTCTGGGCTCATTCCATAGTGACTAACGTAACATTCAGAGCTGATTTTGTAACTGTTTTTACTTGTAACTTAAAGGATAAAAAATACTTTTTAGTTATGCTGGTGGATTTACACTGCACATGGTATCTATGTATCATTTCTGCTAAGAATTTAAAACAATATTACTGACAGCAGATATTTTTTCAACCAAAATAGCATCGTGACTAACGTAATATTTTTGCAACCCTGAAAATTGATGCTCATGTTGTGAGGCAAAAATGTCTCAAAGTTAAGCAAGTGTTAAAAATTGAATGATATGTTTGAAAAATGTATAAAGTTCGCTTTTAAAAACATAAAACACATATAATTAAATCTTATTTTTTTTAGTCTAAAGTGTCACTTTTACTCAAGATGGAGTGTGACTAACGTAACCATCGAATAACAAGCAGTAAACACACTACAAACTATTTATTATGGCTAATCTCAGTGATAATTACAATACTTTTTCATTTTTTTTTAAACTTCTTATGTTGTATGATTTTTATTTATTGATTTATTTATTTTTCGATACTTTTTTCACTTCAGTATTCTTTTTTTCTTCGCCTGAGGTTGACATTTCTATAGAAGGACCCTGCAGCGATTGAAGAAAAATTGTATTTTTCTTTAGTCATACAGTGAGAATTCTCACATTGGTAAGTGTTAGGTGCAATGATATATATATATATATATATATATATATATATATATATATATATATATATATATGAGATACCATTTAGATATTAACTTACTTAAAGTACAATGCTAATGAGTTATTTATTTTTGAAATAATTTAGCATAACTCGAAAACGTGATTATTTTATAGAGGTGCTTACTGCTTTTGTAATTAAAAATAAACAAATATTTACCTAATTTAAACATTGTATATCATAAACAAGCCTTTGTCATTAGTTCAAACTCATCTAATAAACAAATCGCTGATAAATTTAATTGCAAGTGGACTTTCATTGATAAACTAACAAGTTTGAATCTTATTTTACAGCTTAAATTGATCAAAATTATACTATAAATAAAATAGCTCTCAATATCAATGACTTTTTTTGATTTATATTAAAAAACGTAGTTCTTGTTTACAAAAGTGATTTCCAATGTGATGAAAAATTTTAAAAGTAAAAATATATTTTATTCGGGAGTCATCCATTTGTTTTCAATTTTATGATTTGTATGGACATTAGGTGTATGGACGAAGTTTAAGGGGAAAATAAGCTTTATATTTTGCATCATGTTATTAATTAAATTTTAGAAGAATAAAAGAGCAGAAAAAGAAAGAGTTATTACCTGCTTCCAGTAACGGAGAGGCATCTGATTAAAAAGAAAAAAAAGCAAAAATTACAAAATTTTGAATTCAGAGCATTTTTTTTTTAAATAAAATTATTTATATCTTTGAAGAAAAAAAGCATCGGATAAAAATTAAAGTTTTAACTTAGAATGTTTTCATCAAAAATGATTTATAATAGTAATTTTACAAAACGGATACATAAATTGATTTTTTTTTTTTTGCTTTTAAATAAGTTGCTTTCGAAGAAAAAGAATCCCCAGAAGAGTACAGTTTTTCCCTTTTTCCCCCTATTTGATTTTTATCTGAATATAAGACTTTCATTAATAACATTTAAAATGGCAAAACAACCGTTTTAAAAGATAGATTGCATAAATTTAAAATACAATGTTAAATGTAAAAATATCAAACAGGTGGTAAGAGCTCAACTAAATAAAAGCGATTCAGGTGGTTTTTAGAAAGAATTAGTTGTTTTCAGGCTAACTAACGATTCTGTACGTCATACTGTAAAAGCTGCTAAGTAACAAAAAAAAAAAAAAAAAGAAATTTTAAAATAGTGGGTAGTTTTTTCCCTTAATATTTCTTCATGGGGCCTTTTTTGCTCAACACATTTTTACGAAAATACTCAATTAACTTCAAATAGTTACTTTACTAAATTGATTTTAATCACTTTTACTTCAGCTGTTTTTGTTAATTTCTGTTAATTTCTTACATAGAAGTTAGCAGTTTCCAAATATTTTTCTTTTGAATTCATTTTTTAACGAGATTGGTTTAAAAATTAGTGTCCTAGTGAAAACAAATTATCAATTCACAATGAGTCAAGCTTTATACGATTCATATTTATTTATTTATTTATTTTTGTAGATTCTATGAATGGATAATTTCCGTAAAAATTGATGTGCATTTAAAACATTTATCAAAATATATTTGTTTTAACTCGTTATGAATGTTAAATCTTCATGGCGAAACTGTTACTTGCTAACTTATACGATCAAAGTAAATAAAATAAAATACAATTTGCATTAAATGACAAACCGTTTTTCGAGATTTCTTAAAATACACCTGATTTTAAATTTTTCGTTTGATTTTTCGTATCAAATAAGCTCAAAACAGTTACTTTTTAGCAAAGAATTCCACTCGAAATAATTTATTAAGTAGAATTGTTTGTAGAAAGTATTATTAGCACATTTTTGTCGTATATTTTTTTTAACAGTTTTAACATTTGTAAGAAATCTCGTAGATCAAAAAAATAAAAATCCCTCATGAACTAGTAATCAAACTTAACTCATAATTCATTATTTTACTTATGAGTCATTTCACGTCAAAACTGGACCAATTTTTCAAATCGTCCTCACCCGACCATCTCCGATTAAGATTAGATTTTACAGAGGTGTAGACATACTTATAAAACTAATCTGTGTAAATTTTTAGTTTTCAAGATCCAAATCTGGAGAATCTAGGATCCCGCAAAAGTTGGCGGAAAAAATGGCAGATCAGCTTAGGGCAACGAGTTGCAATGTTTAGGTTAAGGTTGCAGTATTTTTTTTAACTGGAAGCCTTATTTTTTTAAGGAATAAAGTACTTTTGGTTGTAAATACTCTCCAGTATTTTTTTGTGAGACTGAACTTATTAGATTTCGTGTAGCATATAAACTCTCGAAAAAACGCGGTGGGCAATTTTTTCCCTGGATTTCAGGTTGTCATAAATTTGTAAAAAAAAAATCAAAGGTTCATACTTCGTTGTTCTGTTGCACAAATACTTGTTTCTAATTTTTACAACTGCAGAGCTTAAATATTGATTTTATAAAAGATATTGTCATCCAAAATGTCGATCAAAATCCCTTTCATGAAAAATCGCATGTTTTCAACTCGTTATAGCTCAGGTTTGTCACTTTCTACCATTTTTCGTTGGCACCATTAGAAAGAACATATTTTTTCCCATCAAAATGAGTTTTTTTTTTTCAATGGCATTCTTTCAGGTAAGGGTAAAAAATTTGCTTGAAATACTGTTTGTTATAAAAAATTGGCATAATTAGGCTAAGACTGCAGAAAATTTTACCGCACCGAAAGCCTAATATTTTTGGAGTTTAAAGTGCTTTTGGTTGTCAATACTATTCAGTATATTTTGTGTGAGGTTGAGCTTATTAGATGTAGCACGCAAACTTGCAGAAAAAACGTGGTGGGCAATTTTTTCCTGGATTTCAGATTGTCATTAATTTTTAACAAAAAAAATTTCAAAGGTTAATACTTCGTAGTTTTACCGTCCAAATACTTGTTTTTAATACTTTACAGTTGCAGAGCTTAAATATTGATTTTGTAAATGATATTGTCATTCAAAGTGTCGATCAAAATCCCTCTCATGAAAAATCGCCTGTTTTCAACTCAATATAGCTCAAATCAATCATCTTCCACCATTTTTTCGTTGGCACCAAAAGAAAGAACAGATTTTATTCTATCCAAATGATATTTTTTCGATAGTGTTCTTTCAGATAAGGATGAAAAAAGTATCTTGAAGTGCTGTTTAAAAAATGCATAATTAAGCTAAGAATGCAGAAAATTTTATTATACTGGAAAATGACGAACCTGAGCTACAGTTTATTGAAAACAAGCTATTTTTAAACAAGAATTGTCAATACCTCCAATACTCCCAAAAATTCAGACTTCTAGTGTAATAAAATGTTCTGCATTCTTAGCCTAACTATGCCAATTATTTATTACAGACAGTACTTCAAGCTAACTTTTTTAACCTTATCTGAAAGAACACCATTGAAAAAACTTATTTTGAGAGGAAAAAAACTCTGTTCTTTCTTTTGGTGCCAACGAAAAAATGGTGGAAGATGATTAACCTGAGCTGTATCGAGTTGAATACAGGCGATTTTTCATGAGAGGGATTTTAAACGACTCTTTGATTGGCAATATCATTTACAAAATCAATATTTAAGCTCTGCAACTGTAAAACATTATAAACAAGTATTTGGATGATAAAACTGCGAAGTATGAGCCTTTGATTTTTTTGTTAAAAATTTATGACAACCAGAAATCCAAGGAAAACATTGCCCACCGCGTTTTATTCGCAAGTTTATATGCGTGCTACACAATCTAATAAGCTCAATATCATTAAAGTACCCTTAAGGCTCCAAAAATATTAGTCTTCTAAGTGATACAATTTTCTGCAACCTTAACCTAAACATTGCCATTTGTTTAACAAAGCTAATCAACCATCTTGGATCCCTTTTTTCTTAGGTTCTTAGATCCTCCAGATTTGGATCTTGGAAGCTAAAAATTTGCACGAGTTAGTTTCATAGGTTTGTCTACACCTCTACAAAAGTTAATCCAAATCGGAGATGGTCTGGTTCTGGGGGGGTCTGTACCAAGGGTTCACTTGACATGGGATGACTCTTATGTATTATTAACTTACATTTAATGTTGGTTAATAATGAACAGCATGAAATTTACAGATGCTGACATTTTGATCATGAACAATTAACACACCCATTAATTAAGTGTGGTCCTTCGCCAAATATTGCCATTTTTATTGAAAAGTTTTTCTTTTTTTCAATTGTATAAATCTCTTATCAGACAGAAAAAAACATACCAAAGAGATGTTGATAGCAATAAAGCGAAGTATTTTTTAAATTTTCATAATACAATCGTTTCAGGGTGAAACATGTTAAGAAATGGGTGCCATTCTAAAACCAAGTTCTCAGATTGTTTTTGTTGCCTTAATTTTTAACAACTATCATTTAATTAGCAATTCATCATTTTATAAAACTGTTGTCAAAAATATGAAAATTTGTGGAATACTTACTATATCTCCTTTAACGCCTTTGTCACCTTTCAGCCCCAAGCGTCCCTTCGATAAAAAGACAAGAATCAATTTCCACTGTTTAAATTTTAAATTCAGATCATTGCAACACATATAGACAAAGAAAATGCAAAAGAATGGATCCTTAGAAATGTATAAAACTGATTTACATTTGCTAACATTGTGCATAAATTTAGGCAGTGATCAGATCAGCTCTAACAGTTGCTAACAGCCTGAACAATAAGACTGTTTTTAACCATATCTGATTAAGTGGTTGGAAAAACTACATTTCCTTTGTAGCGAACTACAACTACAACTACTTTGCTATAAATGTAGTTAACTACATCTACAACTACTTTTTTTTTTTAAATGTAGCGACTACAAACTACTTTTGAATTGTAGTCGCTACTTCGCTACTTTTTAAAAAATAAATAAAAAGCATACACCGTTTGAGGATTTACTGAAAAAATTCGAAAAGTGGTTTTCGAAAAGTGGTTAAAAAATAAACTCATTTGAATATAGAATAGAACAATGAATTAATTGTCTTTGAATTTATTTGTTGCTTTCCTATTTTGTTCCTTTTTTTACTAAAACTTGTCCTTTTTAGGTTTTTTAAACAATTTTTACAAATATTCGGCACAAGATATTATTCAAAAGTTGAAGGATTGAAAGGATTCAACCTTTAGTTTTTTTTTTAAATTTCTTGCCATGGAAGATTTAGAAACATGAAAATTATATTTGAAGGAATCTAAAAAATTATGATGCCAAATAAACCAATGACATCAAACAGATAGAATGTATTTCGTCAAAATGGTGCATCTAAGATCAGCTCATATTTTTATGGTTCTTATTTCTCATTGCGTCCACTGATGTATTCGTGCAAGATTTGCAGCAGTCAGAGTCAATTAAACCTTGTTTTTTTCCTTCGTTCTCTTTTTTTTTTTAATTTTTCAGTTATTTATTTACTTTTTTTTTTAATTTAAAAGTAGTTTCCAAAAATCGCTACAAACTATTTTTTATAGCGCTACTCACTACTCTACTTTTTAAAAAAGTAGTGCACTACACTACAAACTGTTAAAAATGTAGCTACTACACTAGTTTTGCTTATTGTAGCGCGCTACTTTCAACCACTGATTTGATTAGATTCTGCCAAGACAAGGTTACGTTCACAAGCTTAACAAGAATACCACAGTTTTGAACTACCCTAGTAATTTGGGCTATTAAGCTGTAGTTTATGAATGACACTACAAGAGATTGATGTAGAAGTAGTAAGTTGCCACACCTAAGCCAGGGCTAAAACAGAACTACATGGAATACACTGCCAGCTCGGTCATATCATCCAGAATGGATAATACCCAAGTAGCATCAACTCTTTGAATTTTGCTCGGCCGATCATCGAGCTCCTCGTAAACTGATCCTGTAACGCACGATGACATCGTTCCGATCAGTATCCGAGCACGGTTTTCGATGAGCTCCTACCAATCAACTCTCCAGATGAAAATAAGCCGATCATCCAAAATTGATTCTAAATTCATCGGCACGTGGTTGCACTGCTCGTAAATTGCTCCAAATCTCATCGTATTTCGAGAAAAACTCCTTGGATTTTGTTGCTCTGATTCTGTTTGGCCGATGAGACATATTGGAGCAATTCCCGATGAGAACTCATCGAATCCGATCATCGGCCGATGAGAATTTCATCGGGTTTTGATGAATGGCCGATCATCGGCCGATGAGATTATGCTGCTAGGGTATGGCTGGAATAGGAATGGATGATATGGCCGGTTAGTGCATATCATCCTTTCTGGATGATATGTAAACTTTCAGCGCAATTAATGAACCAAGTCTTAGGTCAGAAAATATTCGATGCAAAAAAGTAGGCCACTGCAATGAGATTAATCTTTAACACTAGATAGCCCAAGCATTCATTTCGATTGCTTTTTACTTGCAATTAGGGTTCAAAAATTATGTATATAATAACACGATTTATTAAATTTTTGTGACTTTTCATACAACCAATGAATGTGTTTATTAATAATTGCAGTTACTTCCCCCTTCCTCCTTCGTTTCTAGTACATACATTTGTTGCATTAGCCAAGCAGTCAAAATAACTTGCTTCGGCAATCTAGTGTTGAACCTCTGCAGCACTAACAAGGAGACCTTACGGTCTCGGAAATTCAGATCGGGATGAGATTTAGCAGATTAGTAGTATCCCTTAAGGGTACTCTCAGGGTAAAATAATAAAGCGCACTAGCCATAAAATTCCGAGAAAACCGCCTTTCAAGTTTTGCACACAGTGATATACTGTTTAAGTTCAACTACGTATAACGCCTGGGTGGCTTAGTTGGCAGAGCGTACGACTTCCAATCTTTATTCCCGGGTTCGATTCCACTGATACTTTTTTTTCTTTTTTCTCTTTTTTTATGAATTTAGTGGCTTATTCGGCAGAGTGCTGGGCTTCCAAGCCGGGGACCAGGGTTGGATACCGCCAGAAGATTTTTTTAAAATAATTTATAAAGTGATTGTTACTGCAAAATTGAAATTTAATTGGAGGTAATACTAGAAAAAAATGTGATGTATTTGAAATTATAGTACATTAAAACTCCATTCACTATTCACACAAATGAGTGATAACACATTTTCAGATATTATAAACTATGACAAAGTAAATAATTTTTGCAACACACATAATCAGTTTCTGTATTTTTTTCTAGTATTACCTCCAATTAAATTTCAATTTCGCTGTAACAATCACTTTATAAATTTATTTAAGAAAAATCTTCTGGCGGTATTCAACCCTGGTCCCCGGCTTGAAAGCCCAGCACTGCTAAATAAGCCACCAAATTCACAAAAAAAGAAAAAAAGGAGCAGTGGAATCGAACCCGGGACTAAAGATTAGAAGTCGCACGCTCTGCCGACTGAGCCACCGAGGCGATGCATGTAGTTAGACTTAAATAATATATCACTGTGTGCAAAACTTGAAAGGCGATTTTCTCGGAGTTTTATGGCTAGTGCACTTTATTATTTTACCCTGAGAGTACCCTTAAGGGGTACTACTAATCTGCCAAATCTCATCCCGATCTGAATTTCCGAGACCGTAAGGTCTCCTTGTAAGAAGCTTTTTATGGACTTGATTCACTTGCATTCTGAGAACTCTAAATGTAGTTATAAACGAACAAGAAAATTAACTGTTATTAACTAGTACTACACTAAAAGCAAGAAAAATAATGTAACACATTGATCATGGACGAGTTTGTTTTGAAAATCCCAACGAATATAAAGCACAGTAACTGCCAGACACGTAGGGTTTCATCATTAACATTCAACTCCTAATCTCAAACAACCACTCTTATTTTTGCTTTGATTGTCTGCTGGAACGTGATAAAAGTCATAAAGGTTTTCCTAGATCATCACTCTGCAAGGTCAATATAAGTTCAGATCGTAAGAATATCAGGTTAGTTTGGCTTCGTTTAAAATTTTTACTTCTCTTCGTAATGGACTTGTATGTCTCCTAAAGTTGCCAAGTAATTACTCAACGACATTCACCATACTACAGTAAACTCTCATTTATACACCGCCTCATTTATGCACCCTTTTTCACGTATATGACGATTTTTAATGATCCCAGAATATTCCATAGCAAAATAAAGATAATTTCATTCCTTTGAGCGTCGCTCTAAATATGAATATTTCACTTATACGCCGAATTTTTTGTAAAATTTAGAATAAATAATTTATTTTCTTTAAAAAATAAGCATGTTTCTTCACTTTCATCTTTAATCTTCCGTCTTTATTGCTCACAGAAGGCATTTTTCCCGTATGAACCAAATGTTGGAGAGGGACAGTTATCTATTATGAATCGTTTTAAACGGAATAAGTGTATAAGTGAGAGTTCACTGTATATATTTTATCAAATATGCATATCTTATAAATGATTTATTAAATTTAGCTTGGGAGAAATTTCCTATTTCGTGTAAATATCACATGCCTTAAAAAAATGCGCACCACCTACTGGAGGTCCTGGTAAGCCCGGGGGTCCCATTAGTCCGGGAGCTCCTAGATCACCTCGTTCTCCTTTATCACCTTTGGAACCGTTAATTCCCTGCAACGAAACATACTGCATTAACTTCGCGTTACAGTACAAGATCCCACTTCAATATGTTTTTTTTAGACAAAACACAGTTTTTGTACATGATTATAATTAGAGAACCGGGATGGCTGTCAAAATATGGTCGAAAGTATGGGAAATTCGTACCACCATCTTGGATTTTAGGTGCCTTTTTTACAGCTGTGTTTTGTATCTTGAAAACCGTCAAACTGCGAGTAAAATTAGAAATTGATAAAATATAGAAATTAATATTACCTTTATGTAGGGGTTTTTATTTTTATTGTAGCTTTGAGAAGCACGGAAATTTTTAACTTTAAAGTTAGTGAATTTTGAACCAAAGTCCAAGGTAAAATTAAAAGTGATTATGAGGAACAGTGTGACAGCGAGAAAGAGGGAGGGGGGGGGGGGTTAATGGGAATTTATGAGGTTTGAAAATTAAATACCTACGCACCTTTTACAGAAAGAACAAAAAAAAGGAAAACTTTTTTATGAAATTGTTTGATCCTTAATTTTTTAACTAATGATTTTACTAGCATGTCAAGTTTGTGAGACATTAAGCAATAGCAGAGGGGAAAAATGGATCAAAAATCCAAGATGTCGAAGCAAGTTCCCCCTACTTAGAGCTATATTTTGACAGGAGACACAACAGAAACATATTCATCTAATCATATGTAAAAGTTTCGTTATGTTTAAAAATCAGATGGGGAACAATTTGTAATGGGATCTTGGGCTATTACATGCGTCAATTATGAAATAAAATAATAATAAATGTCAAAAGATTTTCCCCTTTTTCGCATTTGAGTCTTATTCAATTCTGCGACTTTCAATAACATGAAAATATTAGTTTAATTTCGTAATAACTCATCATTTATTTGATACAGAACAACATTGATTTTTTTTTCTCCGGTACGCTCTTTCTTATAGTATACAAGGGTGAGATTTTGTTAGACTTTTAAACTAGAAATAGAGAAATTTCATATTTATTGAGTTAAAAAATACAAGAATTCTGCGCATTATTCTTCAGCAAATACAAACTTAAAGCTCCACACTTACAGGCAAACCAGGTGGACCCTGTAATCCGTCATTTCCGGCTGACCCATTTAAACCGGGAACTCCTGGTAAACCTCTATCACCCTAGAAAAAAAATTGAAAGTTTTTCAAAAGTATTTGATTCCAAAATTTTGTTCTACACTCGTTATATGAATATTTTAGCTTTTAATATTATCTCGCATAAAGAGACAAATCATCATTTTTATCTCGAGTATAAATGCACACAAGTTTTTCCTTTGAATATTTATGTTCCTTGCTAAAATTATATCAGTTAGGCTTTCTGAAAAAAAAAATCGGTAGCCTCAATTCCCCCTTGGAGTGGTTGAGATTATAATCAATTCAGCACTTGTTCTCAATTAGGTATACAGTCGAACTCGCTTGTAACAAGCACGAAGGGACATAACATGTTGGTCGTTAAATCCGAGTGCTCGTAATAAACGGGTCCTTACGGCCGGCGTGCAACCAGAAGGGGTGGGAGCTTGGGAGGTCAAATAATTGAGTTCACTTACAATTTAACTAATACTTACTTTAATTACATAAATTAATTTAATTTTATACTGTTATTTATTTAATGACACTGGACATGCTGGTGGAATTTTTCAGACAAAAGTATTGAACCGCAGGAGAAAAAAAAAAGAAAAGAAGATAAGACAGGAATAAGATTAGAAAAGATGAGAAAAAAAGTGCGAGACAGAAGAAATTACTCGTTAAAACCGGGTCTTGCTCGTTAGAAACGAATTCTGTTTCATAGACTTAATATTGATCCAACCAAATATTCTCATTTTCCTCGTTAAATACGAGTGCTCGTTATATCCGAGCTCGTTATAAACGAGTTCGACTGTACAATGTTTGCATTCTAGCGATACTTGATAAAATAGCAGTAACAGTAAACGAGAAAAGAGTTTGGACTGCGCCACCCCGTTGGAGCGATTGGCACCAAAAATTAATCAACTACTGTTGCGATTGAAGTCCACCAGACTAATTTTTGTTTTAGTCCTCAGAGTACTTCTTAAGGCAGAACCATTTCACCAAATGAGAAAATTGATCGATTGCACCATCTAATTTGGTTCGATTGAAACCAAAAACTAATCAATAACTTCGGTCAATTCCACTGGTTACTCTTTGAACTGCAGAGTAACAGAATACTGCAGAATACCGTTCTCCCCCCTATCCCAAATCACACAAAGAAAGACATTTGGTGAAAATGGTCAAAACTGTTTTAACTGTGGTTATATGTAAGCGTGACTAACAAATATCAATTAGTATTAATGCAAAGATTCAGAGATACATCCGTAAATATATGGAACTTAAATAATTGATTATTACAATAATTAACAGATAGAACTGTTATTAATAGGTGCTAATTAATAAACAGCACTACAAGTTTCAAAAAGACCACATTATGCTAATTTATGCGTTTTTTCTCTCTTTCAATCTCGGTTTTCAATTTTTGCAGCCATGACCTTTACTTGGGCTCAAATTGAAAGTCATCTCTATATTTCATGGATACTTTTATTTTAAGATGAAACTGAATTTTCATTAAAATCGCGTTACTATTTCAACTCTTAAATCAAGTTTCAAGCATCAAATCTTTTTCTAATACATATTTAATGCTTACATTTTTCTTTAATTAAGTGGACTTTAAAATGTCAAAGTAAAATGAAATACTAGGTTATCCCAAAAGTTCGTTAACAGTAGAGGAAGCGTGTCAAGACTTCTTCGATTCGAAACCGAAAGTAACGTTGAAAAGTACTTTGACTAGATCCGAAACCTTACAGATGGATGGTAGAAAGTCTTGGAAAAATGATGCTCTTTATTTTGAGGAATGGGATTTGTTAATTTTGTTATTGTTTGGCAAGTAAAATTTCACTTTTTTTTTGTAAATATTTACAAACTTGTGGGACAATACTGATATTTCTATGAATTACTTGAATTCCTGAAGAGCCTTCATCTCCTTTTTCTCCTTTTGCACCTGTTTTTCCGGGTTCACCTTTTTCGCCGGGAATGCCTGGTAGAGCATCTTGACCTGGAAGGCCTCTTTTACCCTAATGTAACAACACACAATCTGATATGAAAATGCAAAGTTACGCACGCACAAATTATACGTATATATGAGCCAAAGTGGTTTAAGTTCATAACACAAGATTTTGAGCAATGAACTTTCAACAGATACTTTTTGACAAAATTCTGCAGATTTTTTGTTTTGCGCTATGTATCTATCAGCAAATGGCTGAACCTATTTTACACCCTTTTAGCATAAAGTATAGAGTGAGGTAAAAAATAAGTTCTGGCGATATACATAGAGAATATAAAAAAATTACTTGCGCTAGTTTTGCTCTGTACGTCTCATTGATTAACATAAACTTGTAAAAATTGGTTTCTGAATTATGAATCAGACATTTAAATAGGCGGAATAAATTGTTAGTGCGGCAAATAATTCATTATATATATTTTTTGATATACTTGAAAACAAAATCAGTAAACTTTTATTTTCTGCTATGATAAGGTACATTGGAGGAAGACGCCGCAGTTTTTGACTTTACTTTATATGAAGTAAGGCATCGGTTTTATTTTTAAAAATTCAATATATCTACAAAAGATGGACTTTTGTGATTGGTAAAAACACACATACATACATACATATAAATATTTCAGTTTTGTTACTGTCAATAAAGTTTTCAGTTCTGTTATAGGTATTTTTGGAAAGTAGTAGTTAGTAGTTAGTTACAACAATGACAGACGTGTTAGTTGTTCTTTGATACATTAATCTAATTAAATGTGCGATATTTATACGTAACTAAGGGTCATTCCATAGAAATGTTAACCTCTGCCGAAGAAAAAAATTACCGAAGTGGAAAAAGTATCAAAAAATAAATAAATAAATAAATAAAAATCATACAACATAAGAAGTTAAAAAAAAAATTGAAAAAGTATTGTAAATATCACTAAGATTAGCCATAATAAATAGTTGTAGTATGTTTACTGCTTGTTATTCGATGGTTACGTTAGTCACGTTACGTTAGTCACTCCATCTTGAGTAAGAGTGACACTTAAAACTAAAAAAAAAAAAAAAATAAGATTTAATAAATGTGTTTTATGTTTTTAAAAGCAAACTTTACACCTTTTTCAAATATATAATTCAATTTTTAACACTTGCTTAACTTTGAGAAATTTTTGCCTCACAACATGAGCATTCATTTTTATGGTTGCAAAAATGTTACGTTAGTCACGCTGCTATTTTGGCTGAAAAAATATCTACTGTCTAATTTTGTTCTAAATTCTCAGCAGAAATGATACATAGATACCATGTACACTATACAGTGTAAATCCACCAGCATAACTAAAAAATATTTTTTATCCTTTAAGTTACAAGTAAAAACAGTTACAAAATCAGCTCTGAATGTTACGTTAGTCACTATGGAATGGCCCCTAATATCAATCACTAAAAACATAACAAGGGAAAATGTTACTTACTCGAAGTGTAAAACAGCACAGGAGGTTAGTTCTTTGTTAGTTGTTTTAATAATCATCCTTCCTCTTCTATATCTTAGAAAAATCAGGCTCAAGAGATGTATTAATTCAGAAAATTAAATGTTTGGAATGTTATGGAAAATATTAGTTTTAGAAGAACAAGTGGTTCCATTGACATGGTGGTGGGAGCTACATTTATTTACAGTACAAAATTATTAAATGTAAAGCATGAAAATTTAAAGAAGCACAAGTTTTGAAATAAGATACTTCAGTACATGCAGAAATCATGCACACTATTTAGAAATTAGAGAAATTCTAGATTTTTCTTTTTAAAAAAATGAAAAAAAAAAATAGTTTGTGCAATGTTTGTCAAAAATGTGTGCAGAGTATACTGAGAGACATAGAGAGTTTTTGGGGAAAAAATGTTATTAAAATATTCTGTAACAAAGATGAAAAAATTAAATTAATTTACAAACGAATTTCCCGTTTTAAAGCAGAACTTCACATACCGCTTTCTATGAAAATAATCTTGAGAAATAATGTGAAATGAAAAATTTTGAGTAACGTTTTAAATGTAAATTTTTGATGATTGTAATATCAAAGAAAATAGGTGAATAAAAATTATATGAATGATATGAATCTCAATCAAAGATTTAAAAAATAATAATAAACTCTAGTTCTAAAATAATTTATCCTTCTAAAATCAAAGAAATTTATGTATTTTTTTTTCTTCTTTATTTTTAAAATCATATTGATAATATGAAAACGATCAGACTGTAATCTTCTTACGATCGTGCTTACTTGCATTTATTTCTATCATCCAATTTTTTTTTTCATTAAAAACAAATTCGTCACGTTATTACTATTAAAAAAGATAAATGTTAAATCAAATAACAAAACATTGACCTTATTTTCCATTCAAATCACGATTTTTTAAAGAAGGATGCACGAATTAGCTTAGCAACAACTGTTTACAAACACCAAATAGATTTAGATGATTTCTCATACAGAGTGTAAACGAACTAAAGATTCAATTGTTTTTCCGGATAGAGAGGGAGAAGAGACTACGCTAGAAATGAAAAATGTTGGTATATAAAAATTAAGTCATTACTTTCGGGTTAATATATGTGGTTTAAAACAATTTTACATGAAAAAACTGTGATAGAAGTTTAGAGTACTGTCTAGTGAGATTTTGTTATAAAACAACAATGACCACTCAAGGAATAATACATAAGTGAAAAAAGCAAAGAAAAATAAAAGGCAGAATGCTAACTTAAGAATGGATATTAATTTCAATAATCAAGCAGCAGCGTGCAAGCGAAGCATAAAACATAATTCGTGCAGATAAAGTTTCGAAAATCGTACCCTTTTTCCTCTCCGACCCCTTTCGCCTTTGTCTCCTTTATCCCCGTGTTCTCCGGGGGGTCCTGGAGTACCAACGTCGCCCTGCGCATGCGCGTTAGTATGTTAGTAGTATTAGTAAAATAATGTTAGAATAAAGGACTTTTAAGACTGTCTTCCAAAATGAAAAAGCAGTATCTCCCAAATTGTAAAATACTGAAGGTTTTAAGTTCTATTAGCTACGTAGGTAACCACGTAGAAATTCTGGGCACCTACGTAATTTTTTTATATTTTAGTGTTCTTACTGTTTTCTGGTGCTGCACGATAGCATGCATCATCAAACTAAACATAAAAAATGAGTTAACTACAATTGGGCAAAAAAAAAGGAGATACTGCTTTTAAGGTAAGAATGACAAAAAAGTAAAGATCAAGATTAGCTGTCGCCACTCGCTAAGTCATCACTAAAATAGTGATGACTTAAAATATTAGTACCATTGTTCACTCGGTTCCATTTTCTCCAACCACACTGTGTCGTAAATTAATGTTAATGCCTGCAGTTAGTTATAACCTTTATTATTTGATGATTTTTGAGTTTTAGTAAGAATTTAAAAGCTAATTTGTGGTTCCGTTACTTTTTCTGGTTTAACAAAAATTACAACAAAAAAAAGTGGCGAATAATAAATGTGCTTTGTTTTTAACGAAATGATCATTGTGCGCAAGTTCCAGGCTTGGCGATGAATATGGTAGACTGTCCAGTTATGGCTCATATCTTAAAGTTTATCGCCGATCATAATCTTCGTTAGTCATTTAGAAGAGCAAATTAGCATGATTTCATAACTTCGGTGCTTACCAAATGCGTGAGACCTGATGGATGAAAACTAGCAGAGCTACATTGTGATAGTTTTCAGTGCTGTCTCTGGCAAATTGTGCTCGCTGATTTTGCCATTTACTTACATTTTAATTTTATTTCTTGATGGGGGGGGGGGGGGGCGGTCATTTTTTTCTTTTAGCCAAATCTGCTCAGGCTCAAAATTTGTCTCAATTTAGTTTAGTAGAAAATCATTGAAGGTTAAGTGGTACAACAGTGCTGTGACGCTACCTTCAGGAGAACTCCAGAAGGATTCAAATCCCACTGAACCACCATTTAAGCATCATGTGCTAGTTCACTAGATGGAACTCTTACGTGTCTCTACTTAGGATAAAACTATTCCCCCTTTTGAATTCTTCTAAACCTCGCATTTTGTACCTATATACATTCAAGTTTAATTAAACTATTAATCTTGAAACCTTTTATCGATTTAATTGACATGTCAATACCGTTTCTTTTCCTTTTCAAATGGCAAGAATAACTTGCTTTTGCTGATAATTTGACTTTAATCATTTTTAGTCTTACTGGTCAAGCTGATATTTGTTTATTATCCAAGCAAGGTACAACTCCTCATTACTATTCCAATTCACTGTAATTATGTTTTGAAGGCGAAACACTTACTTTGCGCCCAGGTGGGCCAGCGGGTCCGGGAGGCCCAGGAGGACCGGGAGGGCCTTCAATAAATCCGGTTGGGAAAGCATTGCCATCAAGTGTCGTCGTAAGTCCTCTGTCACCTTTGTCACCTTTCTCTCCCTAATCGAGAAAGCAAAAATACGCATCAATAAATTTGTTATAATAAGAAGAAAATGTATTTTGCCACCCTCATGCGTTGAATATCTCTTTCAATATCTTCTCGGCAGTCGGGTAAGATTTTATTGTAGGTAGTTAGAAAATAGCTTGTTCATGTCTGTTTCGTGCTGCTGAAACTATTTCTAGGTTTGAATCCAGGGGATTTACTTTTTGCCTCAATATTTTTATGAAATCCATTAACCCATTTATGCCCAGTAGCGTAAAAATGGGACGCTTGTTAGTTAGTGCAAACAAAAACCTGTAATGGGTATATCTTTTTACTAAAGCTGTTTTTCACAAGTTAAATAGTCCTTCTTCTTGAGACAATCAGTTAGAGCCACTATTTGGACATCAGAGTTTATTTATTGACAGCTATTTTCAGACATATCAGTCAAGCAACGATCCAGCATGGGTAGCCACGGAAAGTAAAAATTTTTTGCTAACCTACTTTTCATAAAATTGAACTATTTTAAAATGATTTGCTTAAAATTGATCACAGATGCCCTTCTGTAATGTTACTTTGCAAAAGTAAAGTCAAGTATGGTTATATTTTGCTTACATATCTGCAAAATATCCCATGAACAGGACGTTAAATAACTTAATAAATATGGCAACGGCGAACTATTTTAAGCCTAAAATGTAGGCAAACCATTCCAAGTATGAGTTTCAAGCAGATAAAAATTGAAAAAAAAAATGTTAAAAAACTTGGGCATAAATGGGTTACTGGCAATCAAAGCATGTAATACATAAGCAGATCGGCAATGAAGGTTATTGAATATTTTCAGTTTGTACGGCTCACAAAAGTACTTAATATAGCAAACTACTAAATAACTTTCGGTTCAATACTATTTCTCTTTCATTTTCTATGCCAATAAAATGTGGATTGTGAGGGAATCTGATTGTCTCTTGCTAATATTATGTAACATTTATTTGAAAGATTGGTTCAATATTTTGAGTTCAGCTTTAAGTAAAAAATTATTTTTTTTACAAGTCCTCAATTTTCATGTAATAATTGAGCATAAATCGTACTACAGGCAACTAATAAAATTAAAAAAAAATTACATCTATATATTTTTAATATCAATAAAAGAATTATGCCTAGCAAAAATTAGTACACAATATTTAAGTACGGGTTCAAGAAATGAAATCTACAAGTTAGTAATCTTAGGTATGTATTTCTTTTTCAAAATCTTTACGCAAGCTTAATAAGAAATATAGGCGGAATGCTTGTGGATTTTTTTTAAATACTTAATGTGTAAGTTTATTGGATTACGAAATCAAGTCTGATTTGATTTAAAAGGTTTATGCCACTCAAATTTAGCACATTAAAAATTATCGTAATAAAATTATTGCCTAAAAAATAAATTTAAATTATCAGCATCTACAACAGTGCAAAATACTTTGACTAATGTTAGAAATTTTTGAAATAGAAATGTACCTATATTTAAGCTTAAAAAATTCTTGATAATGATTGAAACTCTAATTTTTGTAAGAAAATCTTTTACAACTGAATAACTAATAACTAGTAACTTTAACTTTTATTTATAACCGATATTTAGAAAACTTCAACTAATGATGGATCATACTTTACTAGTGAAATTATAATTCTTGCAGATGAGCATTTAAAGCAAGTTTTCGAGTTTAAACAATGAGAGCTTTTTATAAGATGCTTATCGAAAAGGGATGTTTCAATGTTGATAATACACGCAATTATCATCTAAGATGTGTTAAAAAATGCAGGACACTAGGATGTAATTTTTCCCTACCAATCAAACAGGACCCGAATTTGTTACGCTAATTAATTACTGCTCGATTAAAGTAAACTACTATTACAGAAGTGTCATTAAATCAGAGCGTTAAACACATAGCTCACTTTTGTTTTAATGATTGGCTCGAGGGCAGCAATATTTTATGAAGCTCTATTTTATCTATCTCCAATTTTGATTCATTAGAAACATTCTTTACTAATCACGTAATTACGTGTTCTTTGATAATTTGCTCGGGAAAGAGTGATTGATTTATTACGTAACATTGTGAATAAAATGCTTTTTTTTCCTCCCGGAAAACTCTTCTTTTTAGGGTGAAATACTACATTCGGAGGTCAATGTCACAAATTGAGTACCTATAGATATTAGATGATTTTTTGCAGTGTACTCTGGAATGATATTGGCGGCTTAGAATAGGATACATTTTTAACCCATTAATGCCTAGTGTCCCTTTTTAGGGACGGTCCAAAAAAGGGTCTGAATTTCCCCAAATGAACATTTCAACCAAATACTAGTGTTCAATTAGTACCTCGGTATTGTTTCAATTCGTTATTAACAGATTGCAGCACATAACCATTGTAAAGTGTGCTCTGTAGCAGTTTTAATATGATCTTTATCGAAAATGACATCATTCACAGTCTCAAGAAAAAAAGCCAAGTTTTCAAAGTTATTCCCAGCTTCCCAGTTTATGTTAATTGCTGATTTTATTTCTTTTTATAAATGTCTTTTTAAATATTATATCGTAGGCAGAAAAACATTTTAGTAAAAACGTATGTACCCTCTGGGGTCTATCGTAACTTTTAAAGGACGATTTTTTTTTTTGTTTTATAAAAAAAATATTTTTACATGATATTTTTTTATTATTTTTCCTGTTCATCAAACACTATTTGTAACCAGTATACAAAATATCTTCGTGAAAAAAAAATGTCAGGCATTAATGGGTTAAATTGAAAATAAAGTGAAATGAAATTAAATGAAAATATACGTTTCATTTTTATTGAACTAATGTTTCTACATTACTTTTATTGAATTAATGTTTCTACGGTATTACAATTACTTGTACATACGTGTACGTCGACTTTTAGCAAAAGTTGCAAACATTAAAAAAAAAAAAATCCATACACTGTATTAAACATCTCTAAGTTATAAGTAAAAAAATAAGTCTAAAAAATCCTTGCACTTTAAGTATTTCTTTTTTGAAGTAAAAAGAACGAATCATAACAAAGCTCTTGGTAATTTTTTTTTGTTACTGGGTTGAAGCAAACCTTATTGCATTCAAAAATATATACTGCAGCTGCAGTATCAAAATAATGCAATTTTGACATAGAAACTACAAATTTTCTACTAATTTTTCATGTCTATAAAATACGTTTTCTACAAAATGTAACTCATAACATTTGATTTCACTGAATGAGGTTCTTTACCTTTCAACATTTTAAAGATACGATCTAGTACTTAACATTGACTTTATTACAGTATTATTTGTTTCTGATTTTAAAAATAAACGCTGATTTCATTACATGGCATAGCTGCAACAATACATTAAGTTATGAATAAATGCAATACAATCAGGTTTTTCCGTGATTAACACGTGTTATTTTTAATATAAAATCAGGATATTACTTTAATTATATTGAGATGACTATATCTAATTCATACTTTTAGTGTGCTTAAAATAACTAAACATATAGCAAGTACACAAAACATAAAACAACCGATATTGATTAAAATGTGAATATAAATTTTAAAAAGGAAACTTAGTATACGATACAGTAAAGAAATGTCTGATATAGTTAATATTAAAATTATTAGCTGAAAATAAAGCAATATTAAAAGTTTGAAAAACTGAATAGATTGTTAAACAAATAGTTATGACTTGTTAGTAGAGAGGAACTAATATTAACTCAGTATTTTTTTACTCACTTCAAAATTTCCCACGAACACAGCATTTATTGTAGACTGAATAAATTTTGTAGAGTATGATGTATCACGCTATTATTGGAAACAAACCAAACCATTGAAGGCCAAACCATTATTGGCTATTCCTGACTGATGAGTCCAAAATGAGGACGAAACCGCGGTCTCAGGATGTCATGATCGAGCTGTGGGTGTATTTGCTTCAGTTCTGCCTTAGTCCTGGCTTATGGGCGGTACCGCATTGCACAACAAACCATTGTAGAACCAAAACAAATCCCAAGTAGCATCAACTCATCGGATTTTGCTCGGCGGATCATCGAACTCCTCGTAAACTGATCCCGTAACGCAAGATGACATCGTTCCGATCAGTATCCGAGCACATTTTCGATGAGCTACTTTTCATCGGAAAGCGATATCCTTCCGATCAACTTTCCCGATGAAAATAAGCCGAACCTCCAATATTGATCCTAAATGCATCGGCACGGGACTGCACCGCTCGTAAATTGCTCCAAATCTCATCGTATTTCGAGCAAAACTCAGCGGATTTTGCTGCTCGGATTCTGTTTGGCCAATGAGACATATCGAAGCAATTCCCGATGAGAACTCATCGAATCCGATCATCGACGGATGAGAATTTCATCGGGTTTCGATGAATGGTCGATCATCGGCCGATGAGATTATGCTGCTAGGGATAGTTTTTCGACACTGTAGAATGTTAAAAGAGCAAAGCTAAAAGATCCCAAGTAGGCACCAGTTTGTTATTGGATATTAGTATCACAGCAGAATTGAGAACGAATAACAGAGTTGCTTGTCGAAAGTTAGAGAAAGCTGAGTTAAGAAGACCAATGTACCACATTGAAAGGTGTTAACCAATGATAAAATGTTAGAAGAGTGAGCACAGATCAGAATCAAAAGACTTATATATTTGATCTCACTCTATCGCCTTTGGATCCTGGCAATCCTAAATATCCTGGTTTCCCGGGCATGCCGGGAAGGCCTGGTGCTCCCATAAAGCCACGTTCTCCTTTATCACCCTAAAATTTGTGCAGAAAAAGCGGACAAAAAATGTATTTTCTTCACTGAAATTCAGAATAAAATTATAAATTAATTTATCGGTATCTTTTTAATTGGCTCCATTTTAGCTCCTTTCTGCTTACGGGTCATTCCATAGTGACTAACGTAACATTCAGAGCTGATTTTGTAACTGTTTTTACTTGTAACTTAAAGGATAAAAAATATTTTTTAGTTATGCTGGTGGATTTACAATGTACATGGTATCTATGTATCATTTCTGCTAAGAATTTAAAACAAAATTATTGACAGCAGATATTTTTTCAACCAAAATAGCAGCGTGACTTACGTAACATTTTTGCAACCCTGAAAATTAATGCTCATGTTGTGAGGCAAACATTTCTCAAAGTTAAGCAAGTGTTAAAAATTGAATGAAAAATTTCAAAATGTGTAAAATTTTCTTTTAAAAACATAAAACACATTTGTTAAATCTTTTTTTTTAGTCTTAAGTGTCACTTTTACTCAAGATGGAGTGTGACTAACGTAATGTGACTAACTTAACCACCGAATAACAAGCATTACATACACTACAAACTATTTGTTATTGCTAATCTCAGTGTTGATTACAATACTTTTTCTTTTTTTTTAAACTTATGTTGTACAATTTTTATTCATTTATTTATTTATTTTTTTGATACTTTTTTCACTTCGGTATTTATTTTTCTTCGGTTGAGGTTGACATTTCTATGGAATGAACCTTACGGAGACATCACATTCTCTCACAAATGTTAAAAATATAAATGGAAAAATGAGAGAAATATTCCCATATTTGCTCATAAAATTAATTTCAAATTCATGAAATAGCTTAAAATGCTGCGGAAATTTTTCCAACATTAATATTTAGCCATGTATTGGAAAACTGATATCTAGCATACAAAACGAAATAATGAATAAACAAAAATAAACAGTAAAATGGAAAGTTTCATTTGTCGGTGGACCTGCACTACCGCATACGAATTGATTCATTACCTGTATTGAAGCTTTTAGGTTAATTATAGCTTAGCGAGCATTTATGATAGGTGTTTCAGTCAGAAAAAAAACGATATGTTTTTTTCTCTGAAAAGATTTTTCCTTCTGCTTTTCATGAGTGAATATCGGTTGTTAATTACAGTAAAGAAACAACAATCCCTAGAAATTTTAAGACATAAGATAAAGTCACTAATAATTAAATTTTACTATCACCTCTTAGCTTTTTAAATAAAGCCAGCTAAGTATCTACATTTTAGTAGTAAATTCACTCCAAGCAATGTTATAGTGCAATATTTTGCATTTCAAAAGCAGTTTTGGGGGAGAAGGATGGGAGGAGGTTCCATGAGACTATTAGCTTTGTGTAAAGTCAGGTTTTTCGGCAATAATATATTTACACATCCTTAAAAAGTAAAAATTGTTCATCTAATGACTAAATTGATAATATTTTGACCGCTTATTGTTTTACTTATTATTTCATTGGCTTATTATTGTGCTATGGATGACTAAGTGTTTATACAAATAATTATACTTGCAAAAAAAAAAAAAAAAATCTGCAAATGCAATACACTGACGAGTTTATTGAACCAAAGTTTATACGTTCTTAATTTGAGTTAACATAAGTAGGATGGAACTCGTAATTCCGAAAACTAACATATGCATTAGACGTGCTTTTTTAGCTGAACTGCATAAAAAAGTTCATTGTATGCAGATTTCTGTGCTGTAATTAACAGAAAAGTACTTATGGTTAAATTTTTATGTAATATTGATTCTTGGAAAGTTTTCTGACAGATCTAAGGCATACGTTTATTTATTTGAGCTGATTTTTGGAATATATTCCTTTGCGCTAATCGGTGCAACAAATTGACTATTTATGATGAACTAACATGAAAATATATTGAGACCGCTAATTAGTCTACTACTGAAAATCAGTAATTTTTTATAATCACTGAAGTGTAATAACGTGTTTGAATTAAAAAACGAATGTATTATGCTATGCTTGCCTGCTAGTTGAAGACTGATGCTAAAATAAAGGGGGAAAATCCGTTTAATACTCATTCTTTACAGAGCTGCATCGTTGTGAAAGAACAACTTTGATTAGCATAATAATTCAGCTGTTCTGAATGAGTAAGTTCTGTACTTTTCTACTCAAAGCTTCAAAAAAAGAATACATGCTCAAAAAATATTAGAAGTTTTTTTATACCTTTGGTCCAGGAAGTCCATCTTTACCCATTGGGCCCTATAAAGAAAGAAAAAAAAAACCGTTATAAATGCAAAATCTACGGATATTGATCTATTGAAGTAAAAAAATAATAATAATAAAAAACACTTTTACATAAAGTGTCCAACAAGATATTCCTTGAAGAAATGAAGCTTAATTGATCAAAAAAAAAAAAAACATTAAAATTAGGCTAGAACATAAGAAATATACTGCATTATTTACAGCCTTTGTTCAGTTTGTTAATATGTACGGTCGACAGTGGTAAAAAAACATTGACAATATTTTTCTGCATATAAAAAAACTGAGATCAAATCATTTGTAATAAAAGATGTCTTTCAGAAATGTTTACTGTTTTTGATTTACTCCATTGAAACTAATTTCTTTTTGACTAAAACTTTGCTTTGCTTGCTTTCCTCTTTTAACTATTTTAAGGATAAATGCGTTGAGAGAGTCCCTGTTATCACTTGTTAAAGCTGGCTTTTTTTTCTAAATTTGAAGTAAAAAAAAAAAAAGAAACAGATCAAAACATGTTTAAAGCCTATTTATACCAAGCAAACATTAAGAAAATAAATTTGACAATAGCATTTCTTGTCTTAAAAAAATCTCTAGTCCATTGGAAAAGAAATTTCTTTAGTATGATGGTACTTAAACTTGTAGTAGACAATGCGGTGAAGATACTTTTCACATACTTTCAAAAAACTACTATTTGGCAATACAGTCTTAAGTATACATTCTATTACTTTCAATAAGAATTTCAAATCGTAATGCAGTATAGTGTGTCAGCTGAAAGAAATATAAGTTAAACCAGTCTCAAAAATACACGTTAGTTTGTCGGCATAATAACATTAGGTCTATTCAACTAAAATAGCAAAATTAATTTTCTATGTATTAACGTTATTCCGTACTGAGAAGTCCCGACTATTGTATATTTAATATCAAAACTACGGAGCAGTTCATGAACCATGTTTTAAGAACAACAACGTACTATGTCGATTTTATCATTTTTTAAAAAATCATATTATTAGTGCATCAATAATGTTTGGTGTATCTTCGTTGACTTATAAAACAACTGTGTTTAATTGGCAGACATAATCAGAGTGCAGTAAAATATGTAGATCAAAACTTACCACAGGACCAGGTGGTCCAGATGACCCCAGTTCTCCAGGTGGTCCCTGTAAAACAAAGAAAGAAGAATGTAAAATTAATATGCACTGCAAAGGTTTTCGCATGCAAGCGTCAATCAGAAATAGTTTGCCACACTTTCCAGGATGAAATATTTCTTGTGTACAGCAAACAAACCTTTAATAAATTATGTACAAATTATTGATGATTTTATTGTAGATATTCAATAAGCTCGCAATCTCACTGACGTGATATGCAGGGACAGTTTGCCTCTTTAAAGTTTGAGAGGTTTCAAAACCACTGGGTACAACTTTTTCCAATTATTAGGAAGGCTCTCAGGAGCGTTCTTCAGTTTGGTAAAATCTCTAAAACTTCAGTCACCGTGAAAACAGATATTTATCATCAAAGGAGTTTGCAGTGTCTAGATGTTTCGTGTCTTTTAGCACAAACGAACTTCTGAAGGCTCGTCTTACAGAAGGTTAGTACATCACTTCTTAGGTTGTGATCCAGTAGTAGATTTGAAGTCAAAAGTTTTTCAAAACAACAACGTACTACAAGGCAATCAAAGTTGAAAGGAGACGAAAAAGGTTGAGGATAGGCACTTTCCGCTCACACTTGATGTCTGTCTTTTTCGACGCTACTTTAGAAGAGCTGTTGAATGCCCTTTTTTACTTTACCAATTTGCATCCTTTTACTCCTGGGATCCAAACCTATTGCGATAAAAGCATAGCACAGATCTAACACTCTTGGCATGCTCGCGGAAGGTTTCAGCGATGGAAAATAGACAGTTACGACGACTTCAAATAAAATGACAGCGATTTTTCTTTAAAATACTTTCGTCTTCAAAATATATTAATCGTAATATTTATTATACCCCAAATATAATAGACTTATTACAAACATGTCACCGACAAATTTAGTAAGCTAACTTCAAATCCTACGAGTAGCATGTTAATATTCAACGTTGATTCACTACATGTGGTGTTTTGCTGAGCTGTAATCAGTTTCCATTAAAAGTTAGAGCACTGTTATCACTGTGTCACACCAACAATCAACACTGCTAAATGCCGATGTTACTTTTATACTACTCTGCAACGTTTCTTGACAACAACATCGTGACGTCAGTTTGACGTTATCCTATGAAAAACGAGCTATATAAAACGTCACAGCCTACTTGGCGAATTAGAGGAGATCCCTGACTGCTTGTGAGCTCTTATTGGCTCCGCCCGTAGTGACGTTCAGTGTCAAGTTAAGTTGCTTTCTAGAATAGGCTGTTAGCATGAAATTATGATGATAATCACTCGATCAATCGTAAGTTGGGCAAACTAACTTTTTCCCTAGGGGTTTTTCAACAATAGTGGTTTGAGCAAAAGTAATTATCCACGTTTGAGTTAACCACGTTTCAGATAAAGCTGCCAAATGCAGATCACCCTCTTTTTTAGCCTACTTTCCCGTTAAAAACAAAAGAAAGACGAAAAAAGTATTAAAAGTAGCTTAATGCATCTAAAAAATATCGCCAAGTCCAAAAAATATCGCCAAGTTAAAAAAAATATCGCCAAGTCCAAAAAATATCGCGAAGTTAAAAAAATAAAGAGGTAAAATGAATATCGAAAAATTTAAAATTTGAAAGTAGGGTATTGAGATGGGGAATTTGTGTGTCGGTCTGTCGGTCGGTCTGTCTGTCCCCCCTAATAACTTTTGAATGAACATTCCGATTTGGACAAACTTTTTTTTATTGGAAAGATCTCGGCGAGTACAGCTCATTCCCATATTTGATTTTTTGATTTGAACAATTTTTGGTTCAACTTTGAGCCGTTCAAACAACCGGTCCCGCGATACTAACTTTTGAATGAACAGTCCGAATTGAACAAACTTTTTTTTGTTCGAAAGATCTTTTCAAGGATACTTCATTCCCGTACCTACATTTTCGATTTGAACAATTTTTCGTTCATCATTGAACCGTTCAAACAAGCTGTCACCCCTAATAACTTTTGAGTGAACAGTCCGATTTAAACATTTTTTTTTCGAAGCATCTCGGCAAGGATACTTTATTACCGTATTTAAATTTTAAATTTGAACATTTTTGGTTCAACATTGAACCGTTCAAGCAACCTTTCCCCACCTAATAACTTTTAAGTGAACCGTCCGAATTGAATCAACTTTTTCTTTGTTCGAAAGATCTTATTAAGAATACTTCATTACCGTATCTACATTTTCGATTTGAACGATTTTTTGTTCAACATTGAACCGTTCAAACAAGCTCTCACCCCTAATAACTTTTGAGTGAACAGTCCGATTTAAACAAACTTTTTTTTCTTCGAAAGATCTCGGCAAGGATACTTCATTACCGTATTTAAATTTTCAATGTTAACAGTTTTTCGTTCAACATTGAACCGTTCAAGCAACCTTTCTCCACCTAATAACTTTTAAGTGAACCGTCTGAATTGAATAAACTTTTTTGATTCGAAAGATCTCGGAGAGACTCATTCCCGGGTCATTCCATTTTAAATCAACAAATTTTCAAAAAAGTTGTTGCATCACCATTTTTGATTTTGATGAAAATTTGCATGTGTATTCCTTTTACTTCCCAGAGCTCAAAATAGTGTTCATTTTATTTTTAAAAAATTTACCCTTTGATATATAGGCCATTTTTGTTGTTGGCAACAGCGAAAATTGGGCGTTTTGATGCTTTGTCTTATGAACTATAACTTTTTTTCTATCAAAGATTTTGAGCTCAAATATAGCTCATTGGAAAGCTAAGAAAAAGATCTTTTTATATATGCTATCAATAAATTTCAGATTTAAAAAAAATATTTATTTTTTCAAGGTCAAAGTTTACGACGAAGATGACATTTTTTACTACTTTCGAACATTAAAAAACCCATGAAGGGTTCAAAGTAACAAGCCGATTTTTTCAACATATATTCATAGTCATGGTTACTTACTGTATAAAAAAAATTGGCTTGTTACTCCACCCCCTTTATGAGATATGCCCCCTCAAAGTTGTAAAATTTTTAAAAAATCCAATTTTCAACGCTAAAAAAATGCATGTGGGGGGCAAGATAAAAATTTTTTCATATGTGGTATTTTAAGTACTTTTTACCAGCTTTCTAACAAAACAAAAGTTGATTTGTTATTCAAAGGCGTTTGGCAGATATAAGAGACTGAACTTTCAAAAAATTGCACAAAAACAACACGATTATTTTCATTTTTTTAAATCTTTTTTTTTATTTAAATGTAATTATATACCTTATTCTTTGCCTTAAATGCTAAAAAAAGACTAAGAAGAGCAATGAAGAAACATATTTAAAGTTTAATGAGATAATTTAAATTTTTAACACCTGGGAATATAGAATACCACTAAACTTGTCTGATTTTTAAACATCTGATTGCTACCTACAACAGGACTGAGCATTTCTCAACTTGTCCAGGTTTGTTCATACCATGTGGTCATCCTTGTTCTGGCTTGCTCTCACATGTGTATCTTAGTTGTCTTTCAAATTCTGAAAGAAGTAGGTTGTTGAGCTAGTGTTTCTGCTGTAAAATCTTGTGAAGCTGATGTGATTTCTTTTCATTTCAAGTTCATTCATATTCACAGAATGTTTTGTTAAAGGTAAAAGAAGAAATTTTTTAGAATCCTTAAATATAAATTTAAATTTGTCTTTCTACATGTAAACTGTGAATAAGTTATGGATAACCCTAAATGCTCCATAGGAGTTTTTGAGAATGATGATTGTAATATTTTAAGTTACAGTAGGTAGTCTACTGTAAATAGTATTTCTGAGTACAGTAATGATGATAAAACTTTACTGCACCTGAGTACTGGGTGTAAAACTATTGAAACTGTTTGTACCTACCATGCAAAAAAATTTCTTGCCAAGTTTTGCCACCTTTATGGAACTTCTTGCTGGTAGGTACAAACAGTTTCAATAGTTTTACACCTAGTTCTCAGGTGCAGTAAAGTTTTATCATCATCACTGTACTCAGAAATACTATTTACAGTAGACTACCTACTGTAACTTAAAATATTACAATCATCATTCTCAAAAACTCCTATGGAGCATTTAGGGTTATCCATAACTTATTCACAGTTTACATGTAGAAAGACAAATTTAAATTTATATTTAAGGATTCTAAAAAATTTCTTCTTTTACCTTTAACAAAACATTCTGTGAATATGAATGAACTTGAAATGAAAAGAAATCACATCAGCTTCACAAGATTTTACAGCAGAAACACTAGCTCAACAACCTACTTCTTTCAGAATTTGAAAGACAACTAAGATACACATGTGAGAGCAAGCCAGAACAAGGATGACCACATGGTATGAACAAACCTGGACAAGTTGAGAAATGCTCAGTCCTGTTGTAGGTAGCAATCAGATGTTTAAAAATCAGACAAGTTTAGTGGTATTCTATATTCCCAGGTGTTAAAAATATTAAATTATCTCATTAAACTTTAAATATGTTTCTTCATTGCTCTTCTTAGTCTTTTTTTAGCATTTAAGGCAAAGAATAAGGTATATAATTACATTTAAATAAAAAAAACATTAAAAAAATGAAAATAATCGTGTTGTTTTTGTGCAATTTTTTGAAAGTTCAGTCTCTTATATCTGCCAAACGCCTTTGAATAACAAATCAACTTTTGTTTTGTTAGAAAGCTGGTAAAAAGTAGTTAAAATACCACATATGAAAAAATTTTTATCTTGCCCCCCACATGCATTTTTTTAGCGTTGAAAATTGGATTTTTAAAAATTTTACAACTTTGAGGGGGCATATCTCATAAAGGGGGTGGAGCAACAAGCCAATTTTTTTATACAGTAAGTAACCATTACTATGAATATATGATGAAAAAATCGGCTTGTTACTTTGAACCCTTCATGGGTTTTTTAATGTTCGAAAGTAGTAAAAAATGTCATTTTCGTCGTAAACTTTGACCTTGAAAAAATAAATATTTTTTTAAAATCTGAAATTTATTGACAGCATATATAAAAAGATCTTTTTCTTAGCTTTCCAATGAGCTATATTTGAGCTCAAAATCTTTGATAGAAAAAAAGTTATAGTTCATAAGACAAAGCATCAAAACGCCCAATTTTCGCTGTTGCCAACAACAAAAATGGCCTATATATCAAAGGGTAAATTTTTTAAAAATAAAGTGAACACTATTTTGAGCTCTGGGAAGTAAAAGGAATACACATGCAAATTTTCATCAAAATCAAAAATGGTGATGCGCACCCCATTTGTTGATTTAAAATGGAATGACCCTCCCATATTTCACTTTTCAATTTGAACCATTTTTCGTTCAATGGTGAACCGTTCAGAAAAATTTTTAACATGGGCGCCTACTGGGAAATTTAAATTGAATGTTGATTCTGAAAGGCGGATTTCCTTCAAACTAACTTTGTAAGAAAACGGTTTTGATAAAAAAACGTACGTTAAGTACTTTTCTGAAAAATCTTCTGTGAGGACTCTGATTCCAACTCCGACTCCGCAAACATGGCGGAAATGCAGGCTCAGAAAAAAATGACTGACTGGGCAGACGATTTTTTGTTTATTCATTCATTTTTTTGTTTAATTAATTATTATTATTTTTATTTATTTATTTTTTTTTTGGCAGACGATATATTTTTTTTATTACAAAAATTGTTCATTCACTAGAGCATTTTATTTTTTATTTATATTTAACAACTGGCAACGGATTAAAAATAAAATTCGATACATTTTATTAACGAACGAGGTTTTTTTTCTTTCTTTGATAAAATGTGTTTTGATGTTCTTCGTACTTTTATTTTATTTATTCTTTTTTTTTCTTTTGAAAACGATTGTGAAATTTTTCTACGGAAGAACTATAACAGTTACATTCTTTAAAAGGTGCGACAAAACTTTATTTACTCGTTTATTTACTTTTTACGTGTCCATTTCATCTGATGAGAGGGGTATATTTTGCTTTTAGAAATCAGCTTTAAGTGCTATAAAGGTATATTTGACATAATTTTCAGTTTCAGATATTCAAGAGAATATTGATTTGATGCTAAAATGCCGATGTCGATGTACGGGAAAGTAGGCTCGTTTAGTTCTTGACAGAACTTGTTTTTATTCTCGTTCTATAACCCCAACATCAGGCTTTTATCTTGTACACAACGGAAGACGCACGCACAGTCAGGGAGTTTTTTCAGAAAGTATAATTTTTTCCTGGGGATAATTATTTTCCTATTAAGAGTTTAGACGTTTTAGGGTAAGATTTCCCATACGAAAAAAAAATCGATAGAACCTTAGAAATTAAAATAATTGTTACACTGAAAAATGTTCGTGCTTTTTAAAATTTTAAATAATACCTTTAAAAAAATTCAGTCTAATATATTTTATCTTCAATACACTTATCAATTATATTCAAAAAAATCTTTCGTAAAATTTAAATGTTATTGTAAATTCTGAACGTGGTTTTGTTTTGACAATAAGAATAAGTTCATGTCAGTGTTATCGAGTGATCTTTATGTCCAATCAAAAGTAAATTTTATCAACCGTAAACAATCCGATCCAACTTGTTTTGTCACGAATTCTATACTTGTTGCGATATAGACCAGGTCTCAACTAGTATCTTCGTATCTGCAGATCACCGGGTTTACGATAGGCTTCAACTATGATCTTCGGGTCACCGGGTTTATGATTCCAAGTGAAAATCGAATGAATTCCAAAAACATTGCAAAAGAAAACTAATACGAAACAAACACTTAACGGATACATAAATAACTAGGTGACCCGTGCGGAATTCCGCAAAAGAAAAAAAAAAAAAAAAAAAAAAAAAAAAAAAAAAAAACTAAAGCATCTCTAATTTGAAAAGAATGTTAATGAAAAATTCTTTGGTCTAAATGACTTCTTGACACACACATTTTGCTTTATAGGTCATCAAAATTGTTTGACAAACGCTTGTTGAAGATACTGATGTGCTTGGTTGTATTTATTGTCTCAAATTTAGCATAAACTCTATAAAAGGAAATAAAAGCAATATTTTGACCGAAGTAACTTTCTGCACGATGTATTTGTAGTGCACACTTTAGAAGTAATAAGTGGTATAATTCTTAGACATTGCCTATTTCAAACTACTTTCCTAATCAAAACTACAATTCATTATAAGATTGCACATATACACAAAATATAATTTAACATAGTAAACTATAAATTTCATACTAAAAATTAAAATACAGTTACGTTTTAAAGTTAATGTATAGTATACCACTAAATTTAGTATTTGGAATTACTTTTACTTACAGGTTCTCCAGGTAATCCTACTCTTCCGTCAAATCCAGGTAATCCAGTTGGTCCAGGGGGACCAGGTGGACCCGGGGGTCCAGGCACTCCAGGATCTCCCTATGAAGACGTGAAAATAATAAGTTAAGAAATAACGTAGAGAGGATCATAGCAAGGCAGAAAAATGTATGTGTAAGATATTAGGCTAAATTTAGGTAACCAACTACTATGTCGAAGTATGATAAAATATAAAGTTTGTTATGGTTTAATTTTAGGACTGGTTTGTACGTACCACTAGTAAAACTGATTCTTGGTTCACGACTTAGATGAATATTCTAATAGCAGACAGCAAAATTGAATGTTCAGAATCGATAATCGTCTAAATTTAGTGTAATTATCAAACACCAGTCTCATTAAAATATTTTTAATGTTCTTTGAATAACAACTAACGATGCATTAGTCATGTATAAGTCAGCATTTTGTGATCTTGAGACCACAATATATGGACGCCTACTGCAATAAGTAATAATGATGTTTATATACTTAAACTTTTAAATTTAACTTTGTAAGAGTAATATAGTTTATAACATCATTATTTTTCTTGTGTCCTGTCACGTTTGTTCCGTCTATAATATAAAAATGGGTAAAATTTTATTTAACTCGTCTTTGAGTTTAATTATAGCAAAACATTTATGTTTCTTTTTTCTAAATAAATATTTTAAGCCGGTAGTCTTCTTCACTTTTACAGAAAATACATCTGAACAAGAAATTGAAATGAAAATATTTTAACTAGAACTTGCATTATTTACTGTACACTAAACTATTTCCGTTATCAAAATATTTTGAATTGCAAAATACATTTTTTTAAATAATGGTTAGCATTTTCTTTTCTTTTTTTTGTGTACCTGTCTTTAAAACATTACACTTGCAACATGCTTCAAGTAATAATGTCTAAAGAATGATTATTTAGCAACATGCTTATTTATTGAGTTATACATAGCAAGAAAAATATTGTTTTAAGAACATTGTTAGATGAATGAAGTTAAGGGAAATTAAGTGTTACAAAAGAAACTCACTTTTAGCAATAGCAAATCACCTGGTGCAATAGTCAGGCCTAAGCTTTCCAAACCCTGAAAATGCAAAGAAGATGCCACACACCAATATCAACACAAAATACAGTAAATTTATTACAATTAAACAAGCATGCTTTATATTAGTGAGTGTGAAGATTTTTCAATGCTTTTTAATTAGTGATGCAGAAGACATGCATTACGTGCATTTGTGAAACCCTTCATAGTAGTCTAAAATGTATATGCTCTAAAGCTTTTGACGGCAATTCTGAAAGATATATCGAGAAAGTAAGGAAAAGTGTCTTGTCTTTTTTTATTTTACACGAAAAGTCATTGTAAGGTCATTTACGAATTCTTGAAATACCTTAACTTGCTTCCTACTCTTAGGCCTAAACTAATAATGCCTTAACTTCCACTGTTCTTATATGATGAGTCCCATGTTGTCCACTTCACTGGTTAGAACCACTGTAGCGTAGCTATGTGGTCCAGTGCCGGCGGCAAACTTAGAAATTGCGCCCCCCCTCCTCTTAGGATCAGCCTGATGGGAGATCATTGTGACCTCCCAAAATTTCCTTGCTCCAAAAATTTTGATTTACTTATTCGGGAAATTTGCAGACAATATTGCAACTTTGATATTCTTTTTTCTTTCTTTTAGCGTTTTTAACGATGGTCAGTATTCGTTGAGAGAGCTTTTATGGTTTAGCGTCAGGTTTTATAGGGGGTTGGAGCGGAAAAAAGCCCTGTGATTGGACACCGTCACCAAATGACTAATGCAGCATTTTCAGACCATTTTCTGACTGTAAATATGTAGAAAGAAGTTACTTCTATCGATTGACTTAAGAAAAATGCTTTAAAACTCTATTTTTTTTCAAAATAAATAAATAAATAAATAAATAAAATAAAAATACGAAGTGTTCATTCACTGGTCGGTCTACCCTATATAAACTCAAGGTCCCATATAACTAAATTCTAAACTGCCAAATAGATTCAAGCTAATATCAGTGTATCCAACCAAAATCAACCAAAACAAAGTTGCACATTCTGCATGGTTTGTGTTGTATTGTGGGGTCGCAGTTTGAGCTGCTCGGGGCAGTCCCCCTAGCCGCCCCCCTAGTTGCCACCCCCCCCCCCTAGTTGCTGCGCCCGTGGCAAGAGCCACTCCTGCCAACTCCTAGCTTTCCACTGCTGTCTAACCGTCTACTTCTCCGTGATGAATACGGTGGCGAATATACAGGTTTTATGGCACTTTGCAAAGCATTTTTGGGAACCCCTTAGCAGACCACAAAATGAAATAAAGCATTTATCATATGCATTTTTGCGCCCTCTTCTTATCCCATATGGTCGAAGAGGGGCCCTTAAAATTGTGACTTTTCAGATATGGTAAACCCACCATTGGATGAATCGTAATCCTAAGGCATCAAGCAAAAAAAGAGTAAGGATTTCTGAGAAAATCATTTTAACACGTTGACTGTCACGCCAATTTTCAGAAATCTGGCACAAAATGACAATTTGATTTCATCACGTCATATTATTGAAAACTAAATATAGTGCAGAGTTATCCTCAAACAATAAATTAAAACAATAAAATGTTATTTTATTCCGACAATTTGAATTAATTTTTTAGATTATATGTTTGTTCTTTTTTATATGAATTTTCTGTTCCACTCAAGACAGCGTTTTTTTTAATCATTTTCCCAAACGCTATCTATCAATATTCGCACTGCTATATTTCGAATTTAATCTTAGCCTGCACAAAAATGTCAAGTAAACACAGTACGAGATAACAAGTAGTTGGGCTCATGGAAAAAGAACGCCATCAACGAGTTATCTCGTAGATGGCAGTCAACGTGTTAAAAAATATATTAATATTCATAATTCCTTATTATTATTCCTTATTTGTTCATTTGTGTAATATTTTTAATTTTTAGGAATTAATTGGTGAATTAAACATGTTGTGATTATTAACTATACAGTCAAACTTCATTAATTCGAGCACTTTTGAAACGAATTACTGGTTAGACGAGCTACCATTCCGATTACGATCCTGATATTTATTGTGTCTTGCTCTCTAGATAAGACGAACTACGGTAATACTTGAGGAAAATTAACTATTCATGTTCTTTATTTCGTATTCCTACTTATACAAGTGTTAAGATTAAATTAAAATTAAGAAAAAAAAAACCCGACCCTGCTTGCCGACTTCATATTAAAACGAGCTTCACTGGTCTCTCTATCTCAGAAAGCATTTTAAAGATTTCGTCCTTTTAAAGATTAATTTCTTGATTTCGACAGGAAAGGAAAGATAATCCTTTTTTTGTGAAATTATTATTACAGTCAAACCTGTCTATCTCGAACTTCACGGGACAGAAGAAAAATTCGAGATACGGAGTTTTCGAGCTACAAAGGTTGGGATAAAATTTACGAAAATAAGCTATTGGAACTAAGTCAAATACTTAACATATCGTTTTGCATTAATATTGTTGAATATTTTAGTGTACGACATGTTGTGAGCCCACGTTTTGCTAGTTGTGTTGACTATATCGTTAGCAAATTAATGCATACCTTTAAGTACGAACATAGTCTTTGAATGATTTTGCTAAAGATAATTTTTGTCTCCGAGTTATACCATTGATAAAGGTGGCTGGAGATGAAATTCAAAAATGAGAGTCGTGAAAATTCGAGATATAGAGGTTTTCAGGAAAAATCATTCGAGATAAACATGAGAAAAACCACTAAATTTATGCTGTAAAAGCAGGGAAATTGAAAAATTTCGACATAGAGAGGTTCTCGAGAAAGACAGGTTCGAGATGAACAGGTTCGACTGTATTATTATTTTTAATTGATGAATTGCATTTTATTAGAATATATTGGAAGTAAGTTTTATTAAAAAGGAGTAAATTGAAAAACTTAAATTATTTCTCTGTGGCTTAAAAATTCCAGTTAAAGTTGATTTATTTGCAGCAAACCACGAGAATAGCAGAAAACGGGGCTTGAAAAGATGAGTTAACAATAAAATGAAGAAAATGCACTAAATAGGACAACTTACAAGTGCAATTAAGAACAAATATCACATCGAATTCAGTTTCATTTGTTAAGTCTGAGCAACAATGTTTGCAGCAATGGAATGTGGAACTCTTTGTTTACTTTTCTATATTGAATCAAACGAAATTCCGCGCGCGCTCTTAATCTGTTTTTGTTTTTATTTGATGGGAACGAAATTGATATTTTTGCCCCATTTTCCTTGAGAATCTGACCTGCGATGGCATGAAACATTTTTAGCGAAAGCTGCTACAATGGCGGATGTCGCTTCTTTATTGAAAAGCATTGGTAACGGGATATTGACCTTAATAAATCAAGGCTAAATACCTTTAAATTGGTTTCCTCTTTCGTTTTTAATCTGATAGCGATAAAGTAACCCTTTTACGGATCTAAACCATTAAGCTGTTTTAGTTCATTTAATAGAGAATTGAATAAAAAAACATTTATATTTCATATACTTATTAATAGCAAATGTTGACATAATAAAAAATAGTGAAACTGTTAAACAGTACATACTTTCAAGAAACAATTAGAACACGTGTGGTATTTTTAACGACTTGGTATTAGAAATTTATTACACTTGCACTGTGGGGGGTTTGGGCAAGCCTGAATATACTAGAACTCGTGGTTCGGCTTTCTAATACAGTTGACGCTCGATATAACGACCATCTCTGTCTCACAGCGAAAGGTCTTTGTAACGAGTGGTCGCTATAAGAGGTAGAAAATAGAGTGTATTGGGATGAAGTTGGAGTTTTCCCACCGCTCGTTATATTGGAATAGTCCTTATAACGAGCGGTCGTTATAACGACTGTATACACTCTATACATTTTAAATGGGTGCCCTCTCATGTTGGTTTGTCTCGTAATGAAATTGCGGATAGACTGGCCAAAACTGCATCTGTTGTCACTCTGCATGGTATAATCCAAGCTTGACATTCAGTGAAATCTCCTCAATTAAAATGATGGAAGTAAATGCACGTTGTAGAGTCCTATCTAATCAATATTGGTACTTTTGGAAAAAGACTCGATGGTGTCACCGACTCGATGTTTCGAAAAAAAAAAATAAAGCAGTCAGCTCCCTCGTGCTTTTTGAGTGGCCACATCAAGTCCCTTACCTTTCATCGAAGGAAAACTCTTTCCGGAGTGTCAGTGGTGCAAGCCCAGGCTTCCCCTTGCAATATAATTTCACAAGTTTAAATTTTACTGTTTCCCGGATTTTAAAAGATCCGTAGTTGTTCTTGGATTTTTTTAAAGACTTTTTGGTTTTATTGAGATGGTATAGCTAAGCTCCACCATATAAGATTAGAGATAATAACAATATTACACTTGGAATGCTTTTATCACACTTCTATTCGTGTGATTAATTACTATGCATTACCAAAAACTCAAAGATTATTTATTATAAAAAATATTATTTTGTTGAGAAATAAGTTTGATAAGATAAGATCTATATATTTAAAGTTTGTACTGCGGCTGAACGATATTAGTTTGTGTGAATATTTATTTTGAAAACTGGAGCCGCGTGTGTGCATAAACTTGACAATATACAAGGAATTTAATTCAATTATAAATCTGGCAGAAATTATGCACGTGAATCAGCACTTTTTTAAGTAGAAAAATAGCTAAATGAACACATGTACTAAGTCTGAACTATTTCCCAGTTTAATTTTAAATTTCTTTATTGCACATTTATCCGTTTTTTCCTACATCACAATTTTCTTCAACTAAAATATAAATGAGATATTATGGTTAATGAACATGAGAAAATATTACCCAAATAAAATTGGTTTCTTAGCAGCAGAAAAAACGTCTGTTTGCAGATTAGTTAATAATAAAACATAATCAAAATAGTTTTAATTAAAAAGCATAAAAAAGCTCTCATGTTATAGAATACTTTAAAAAACAACTAGGATTTCCAGATTGAATTTCTAACGAGTTAAGTTTTATGACGTCCATTCGGCAAAGTGCGAAAGTGCTTCTTGCATTGGTGCTTTACTCTTGTAAAAACAAAGCAAAGTGAAGAAATCTGAGTTACAGTAATTTTTGATTATAAAAAAAAGAAAAAAAAAGAGGAGAAATGAGGAGTTGCCACTTTATATACTACTACGCCAAGCACAATACTCTTATCTGCATCTGGGGTCAAAATTTTAAATTGAATTGGTGAAAGCAGAGACTTCTTCAGTCACAAAATTTTGAAAATTCGTTTCTCAAGGAAACAATCTATGGGAGACAAGATGCGTATTGAGTACAAAAACTACTTCAGCCAGGTTAGCAGTTAGAAAGATCCAGGGCACCTCTTTGAACGTTAAGCACAGAAATAATGGAGAAAATACGTTTTTTCTCTCCTGAAAAATTTGAAACTCTTGACTTACGTTGTTTTTGCACTCACCGATTCAATTATGACCTCCTCACATTTTATTCAAAGGCCATTTTTTCAGAATTAAAAAAAATATATTTCTGTTCACAAGTGAATAGAAAATATCCTATTAGGTAAAACATGTTACAAAGAATAACTTGGTGATAGTAACCAGTAGCCTCACTAGGGGGCGGGACAAAAGGGACCGTAAGCCTTTCGCGCCAACCTTTTTCGGGTGGCACCCAAAGTGGGGTTTCGAATTATAATATGGCAGTTTATATTCATATAAGGACTAATGCCTGGCACGAAGTTGAAAACAGTCTAAATCTTTTTAGAACTACGAAAGATGCACAAGTAAAATAGTTCTGAAGGAAAAAAAGAGATTAGGATTAAAAACACACACTGCTTGTATTTTAAGCCAAGAGACAGTGATTTGTTGATGGAGCTATGACGCCATTCAAAACATATTAACCTTTAAAAACCGGGTGGTACACATTCTGTACCGCAAGTGTACCACCCGGTATTTTCTCCTTTGAGGACGGGGTTGAAATCTTCGCTTCAACCTTTTGGAACAGGGGATTTTTCCAAGAGTTCATACTCCCTTACAAGTAGGATTACGGCTTTGTTTTCGAATTGTGAAGTCATAAAACCTAAGTGCTTGCCGTTGCACCTTCCCGTTTTCAGAGTAAAAGGGATCTACGGTTCAACACTTGTACAGCCCGTCTCGAAAGCAAAACTTCTGTACGAATAGTCCGGATCCAAAAAGTTAATCCTCAATGCTGGTTTGATTTCCACACCTTTAGCAACAAAAAATCAATGACTTCAGAAATATTTTGTTGCTGTCGCAGCACATGTGATCTCGATATGACTGTAAAGGCAACTCCTCTTCACCCACGAACAAAACAAATCTTAATTCATTTACACTATTTCGTACATTTTAAAGTAATTAATGAAAAAGCTCAAATGGTAGACATTTATCACTCGATTTCTTCACATTGCTTAATTAACGGTCGTATTCATCAACCGATTCGAGCTTCACTCAAGTATCGGATTCACCGTTTGAAACCTACTTCGACCAATCAAAAGGCCTCTATCGGCGATTCTGATGTCTGAGGAAGGTTCGAGGTCGGTTGGTAAAGACGACTATTTATGGTGAAAGGTGAAATACTGTAGTCGCATGTGAACTGAATTTGTGCAAAGCATTCACAAAGAGGTGTTCCCGTGCAGTTAGTAAAGGGTGGAATAGAAGTGCTGGCATTCCTTCTTCCTAGGACTAACCTTTACACTGATGACTTCTGCAAAATCAACAGGTCCACTTGGCAGACTATTTACTGATCGCTTTATTCCCTAGAAAGGCGCTGAATGTTATGAAATAAATTTGCTATTGAAAAATTAAAATAAATGTACCGAAAATAACGTATAAGCTGTACGAAACTTATTCTTTCCTCAAGAGTTTGAGGTTTTTTTTTTCATAAAAACTTTTTTTTTTAATTGTGAACAAATGTTTTCTTACGGGTAAGCAATTTTATGTCAAACAATTGTTAGAACTGAGTTAGAAAAGAAAATCTCATTACTAATTAGCTGATCACCTCAAAAATTACAAGTATAATAACAACGTTAACAAGCCCAAATAGCAATTAGAGTTATAAAACCTGTCCAATATTTGTCAAGAAATTTAAGTGTCATAGAGCGATTTATCTACGCTATAAAAAGATGAGTAAAAATTTCTCTTCATTATCTAACTTTACTTTTATAAGCTATAAAAACTATTTCCTGTAGTTAAGCTTTAAATAAATTTTATATATGAAATTCGAAAATTGAATGCATTGATTCTCTAAAGTAGCAAGGAGTACAAATTAACACATTTTAGTGCAAATAAAATGAATTTGCATTTAAATGTGCAAAATATTTCCTCCTACTTTTTTACGGAAATTTTACAACATTACATACCAAAATTTTGTAAAATTTTAATCGGTCATTTACAAACCGCTTTTATGTCGCAATCGAATAGTACTCTATTTAACTAAGCGGAAAATTTCTTCGTTGTTTTATTTCGTAATGTTTTATGGGTTCTAAAATAGGAATAAGAATCGAGATTTTCTCATATATCCTTTTATAATAGCTCATTTATATTGACAATCAATATTATACAAAGATAAAAATTCCCTTTCAATAAGTAATAAAGAGAAAAAGTATTCTTCCCAAACATGTCATGTTTCTAATTCATAAAAAGTTAAAGTGAAAAAAAGCTTACCTTAGTTGTCGTGAATAAGTCTCCGCCACTTTCTCCCTAGAATAAAACCAAAAATAATTAATAAGAAAACTCAAATATCAAAAAGAACTCCTAAAATTAAGCAATGTCTAGATTGATAATGCTTATTTCTGCGAAATAAATTCAGAATATTGGAGGAACAGGAAATATTTTTAAACCTGCATTTTAAAAGAAAAATTAAGATTTCAATTTCAGATAAAAATGTTAAATATTGAGAGGAAATGTTCAATTAAATGTTTAAAACATTTTTCGCTATCTCCTATATGCCCATGTGATGAATTTTCAATTAGGAACTGAAGACATTCGATACTTAAGAAAAATCACGCGTTTTTTTCTTATTTTCCCATCAACACATTCAAAGCAATGCCCAAAAATGCTTTAAATCGCATTTCTCGGTATTTACACTTTACACAATGTACAGCAATATCCGAAAGAATAATAATTTACTCTGAAACCATGTACCATTGGTAATGGTATATGATAACTCGATAACTGTAACTTAATTATTTTGAAGTTTAATATTTGTTCGGCTGATGTCAAAAAGATTCTTCTAAAACTTATTATTCATCCCGTTACATTAATTATTATTATTTTAAGACTTGTAGTTTGCCTAGATGAATGTTTTGCCACGTAATCATATTTTTTCTTTGCCACATAAATTAACCAAATTTTCTCAGCATTAGGCACCCATTTGTTACTGATTGATCATGTGCTTTACCTCTCTTTGGAAGCTTGGATTCTCGACTGAGAAGTTTTTTTAGAGCTATAGGATTTAGGATTCGTGCAAATTTTGAAAAAATGCTGTAAGTTTATGTATTAAAAGATGGCGGAAGGCACAACCACTGGCATTCGGTGGTTTCTGTGATAATCTATAAATTCATATATTTTTTCTTCTTTGCATTCAAGTGTAAAAAATAAGAAACGGAGACGGGGAGACGACGTATTGTTGCAGCAAAAGATCTACTAACTGAAAAACTTTTTTTTCTTTAATTATAAAAATTTATATCATCTTCAATGTGCTAAAATCTTTTGCACATTGTAACCATATATTATTAATGCCACATTGATATTGAATCTTCTATTCAAACGGTCAACTGACGTAATACCAAAAATCAGACCTACGATTTTCCTTTTCTAATAAAAAAACTTTATAGAATATTTTAATATACAAGCATACTTCATTTATTATTTAACCATTAATGCCTAGCGTCCCTTTTTAGGGACAGTCCAAAAAAGGGTCTGAATTTCCCCAAAATGAACATTTCAACCAAATAATAGTGTTCACTTAGTACCTTGGTATTGTTTCAATTCGTTATTAACAGATTGCAGCACATAACCATCGTAAAGTGTGTTCTGTAGCAGTTTTAATACGACCTTTATCAAAAATTACATCGTTCACAATGACAAGAAAAAAGCTAAGTTTTCAAAGTTATTCCCAGCTTCCCAGTTTATGTTAATTGCTGATTTTATTTCTTCGTATAAAATGTCTTTTTAAATATTATATCGTAGGTAGAAAAAAATTTTAGTAAGATAAGTATGTACCCTCTTGGGTCTATCGTAACTTTTAAGGGACGATTTTTCTTTTCTTAATAAAACAATTATTTTTTACATGATATTTTTTTAATTATTTTTCCTGTCCATTAAACAGTTTGTAACCAGCATACAAAATATCTTTGAAAAAAAATGTCAGGCATTAATGGGTTAAACCATCACCTTTACTTACCTTTTCGCCTTTATCACCTTTGTCACCCTAGAAAAAAAGGTACATCTTAGTTTCAAATAGTTTGGAAAATAGTGAAATAAAATATCTTTAAGTAGTTATAAGCTTGGAAGCTTGTGTAAATGGGATTTAAGACTTACCATCAAGGAGCACTAAGCTATCTGATTAATTTGAGTGTTATCAGTCATATCATTTACAGATGTACTAAAAGAGAGGACAAATTCCTTTCCAAAACTGCTCGAACTTAAATTTACACGGCTCGTTTTTAAATTTAAACTAAAAGAGAAATATATTCGCGATTCGTCTCACAGAGCACGAGGCTAAAACAAAATTAAGATTTTTTTTTCTTTTTTTTTTGAATTTAGTTATCGAGTTGTAATACCTCAAATAAGTCATTTCGTCGACTGATTGTATTGAAATTATTTGTTGTTCTGTTAAACTAGTCTCATAATGAATATTCTCATTGTAAGGAATTTGTTGAAAAACACAAAAATAGATTCCATTAATAGGTCATTCCACGAAAATGCTGCCTTTTCCTACGTAATAAATTGCATAGGAATAAATAGCATAAAACAGAAGCCTTTTTTTAAATTTAAAACTGAAAATATCTTTCTAAAATTATAACAAAATTTTATAAAAAGACAAACATTTTCGAGATAAAACTAATTGATGAAAAATACAAATTTGTAGCGTTTATAGTATAAGTAGACAGACATCTAAAAATAAAATTATTTCTCATTACTGCGTTTACAAGATGCAGAAACTATTCTTTGAAATAGAGAATAAGAATAAAAATGAGTTGAGTTGAGTTGAGACTAATCCTCCAAATGTCTGACGAAGTCAGACAAGGTCCATCAGACCATTGACCCGGAGCAAATCGAGGACAAGAAGAGATAATAAAATCCAAATAAACTTAATAACAAAATCTCATGAAAAACTAAAATGCATTTTTTGAAACATTTAAAATCACATAATTTACATCAATGAAATTGTGAAGGTATTTCTAAAACTTACGGGATCTCCTTTTGGTCCGTCAATTCCGATTGCACCCTAGAAAAAAATGTTAACGTGAAATTTAGTCTCAGATATGAAAACACAATGATACAATATGATTTTTTAATAATTATTCTTAATTCTTTCAGCAGTTGATTTCATAAAATGAAGATTAGTTTACAAGTTTTCCAAAAACAAAAAAAAATCTACACGGTGACCTGTGACTTGCATGAACTTTTACTTGCAAATCCCATTCCAGGATATTTATTTTAAAAATAAAAATAATTCGCCTTAAAAGTCACAGTTGAGTCTTATATATTTTAGATGGTTTTTATGCGATCTACTAGCATTGTAAGCACAAACATCTTCACGAAAAAAAAGAAAAGGTAAAAAAAATCATTTTTTGTTAGATACTATAATTTTCCACACATGGAGTAAAACATTTTTTTTTACATTATTATGCATTATAAAACTTCAAATGTATTCAAAACTTTTGGGTGTGTTTTTTCATTTAGAATGTTTTCCATATGAATATCACTGACATTTTCTCCCGTATTTCTTGTCTTTCTTTTAAAAAGTTTTGACCGAAATATTTGATAACTTAAGAATTTATTACTAAGTTTCTTGATATGAACAAGATATCCGAATCAAACAAGCTCAATCTGAACAATCAATAAAAACAAAACAAAAAGGGGGTTTAACCAGGGCCGCCGACAGGGGGGGGGGGCAGCAGGGGCAAAATCCCCGGGGCCGGCCCAAGAGGGGGCCCGGGATGCGAGTTTAAAAAAAGGCTGTTTTTTTGGTTTACTCAACTTCATTTTTGTGTAGGCAAAGCAAAAACATCTCGCATCTACTTGCGTTGCTGTGGACACATATGTGTCCACAGCAACGCAACGAGTGCTTGTAGCCCAATGCCTTAGGGGGCTATCTTCTGTAGTACTTACCAGGCATTTCTTACGTGTACAATGGAAAGTTTTAAGTGAGGAATAACGCTTTTAATAGTCAAGAAATGTAATTTTTTTCAAAGGATTTTAAAACACATACATGTGTAATTTATGTAAATATGTATTATTAATTTTGTGAAGTAGTGATAGAATTATTAATAGTTATTAAATTGAAGTAGGAATATTATTTGTCAATTTGTGTTATGTATTTCTGATTTATTTCATACGCATTTATATCATAGTATACTTAAGTACAGCACACGAGCAGATTATAAAAATATGAAACACACAAAAATATAAAATTGGAAGAAAAATTAGCAAATACGAAAGATTGTTATTTTTCTTCTCTGCACCGAACGTAAGTTGTCTTAGTATTGAAGATTTTTTTTGGAAAGGGGGGGGGGGGGCGCATGCCAGTACTTTGCCCCGGGGCTCCGGTAAACCTCTCGGCGGCCCTGGGTTTAACGCTACGAGGGTGATATTGGCAAAATCAGGCAGCTGAAGGGTCTGTGCTTTTTACAAGGGGACAAAGGGCAACATAGCGTCCCCATTAAACAAGACACAAGCTATTCTCTATCATTCAATGCAGAGCACAAATCCGTAGAAACAGTGCAAAGAATGTTTTGAAGTGCTCTGAAACATTCTAACTCTTTGCACTATGATTCCCGATATTTTTTCTGCATAGAATACAGCTTGTGTCTTCTCGTATAAGGACGCCATTTTCCACTTTATCCCCTTATAAAAAGCACATGGTCGTCGGAAGTGGCAAAAAAAAAAAAAAAAAAAAGTCACTGTTGGTAACCTTTAAGAACTCAGCTGCCAAATATTGCGCATATCACCCTCACAGTGGTATACTCGACAGCAGCTTAAGTTGACACTGAAATCACTACGCGCGGAAGAAAAACGGAGTTAACAGAGATCTTCTTTGCGAATTAGAGGAGATTGTCAACTGTGCGTGAGCTCTTATTGGCTGGCGCGTTCGATTCAAATGGATTACGCTTCCGCGCTACTCCGTTCGTAAAATTGAAAATATTAAGAAATTACGAATATTATGACAAAAAAAGGCTACATATGCGTAGATGCAACGCTCTAATCCGATTTCTAAAGGGAAGGATCTAATTTCACCCGCCATTCGGACACCGCGCAAGGGAACTACTTCCTTTGCTTGGTCTCAAAGGCAATTTATATCTCATCTTATTTCTCTATAGTCAACAAAGGTTGCAGTCGAGAATAAAACTTTTTTTTTTTTTTTACCGAGTTAAAATTGAATACATTTGATTTGAACGATCTGTATATTTTATGTTGTTTTAATATGCATTTACCTACGTATCAATTTTGGAAAACACATATCTGACATTAAATTACGTATATATACTTAATAATAGGATAAAAATTACTTAAAACTTACCGGAAACCCTGGTTTTCCCGGGGGTCCAATAGGTCCCTGCAAGTTAAGTAACCAAAATTATTGAACATTTAATTGAAAAGTTTCAGATGTAGAAAAAAAGTAATTATAATGTACAATTTTAATATAGTAGCAAAAAATGAACTTATTAATATTATTTGTGTTTGAGCTTTTTTATATTTACCTTTAAAACAAAACACCAACAGAAAAAAAAACAACATGTTATTACAAACAATTATCACAAAATTATTCAATATAGATATTCTTAGAATTCGCAATGCTCGAAGCGTTTCTTTTTCTGCAGAAGCACAAAACAAATTAAACAATTGCTTTTATTAAACAAAATATCTTTTTCGTAACAAATGTTACGCTGAGCAAATATTCCCTTTTTCAGTAGATTTGTATCATTTACTGCAACAATAACACTTAGAAAAGAGAATATATTCAGAATAGAAGTAGTGTTCATTTTATTGTGTTGTATTTTAAAATTGTTTTCTTGTTTTAAACTTACTGTTCCTCAACTTATTGGACACGGTTAACTATCGCATGCAGGAATGCTGCTTATTGTTAACAAAAAAAAAAAACTAAAATGGGAAAAAAAAATCGAAATCTCTGGATTTTAGTTTTGTTTAAACTGCTGTTAACAAATTTGTGGTTAAGCTAACAGTAATTGCTTATTATTTCGAACAACTTTAATTGAAGTTCGAAAACGAAACTTCTTTCGAAAGTTTTGTTTTCGAATACGAAGAGCTTTTAGAAAACATTTGGTGCTGCCATCTATCAGCAGTTGAAGTCTACGATATACAGCGAGTCTAAACTCTTGCACTGAATAAAATAAAATTTTCATACTAATGTTCGATTCAGAGATAAAACTTATTTTTAGGCGAAAACTTTAGAACATATGTATGCATAAAATTCTCGAATCATTGAATAAAGTACTTAACAATGCCTAACTAACAATAAAAAGTAATAATATTTATTACTAGTCAAGGAAAAAAAAATTTTTTTAATTTTTTTTTTCTTTTATGGAATATTGACTGTTTTAAACCCAATGCCTGTAGTATAAAATGAACTTACAATTGAATAGTTTTTCTAACATTTTGTAAGACTCTCAATTATTTATTTATTTATTTATTTTTTCTGAAAGACTGATTTATTCCAAAGCAAAATGATTTATTTTGATCTGCGTAAATTTTCTGTTCAAAAAGTCAATCCCTTTCATAAATGTTCCACAACGTTGATGCGCACTTCTTCAATGAATTTTTCACAGGTGAAAGTTCTTCTTTAGTAATTTTAGGGCATGATTAAACTTTCGAACATAAGAAAAACATCATATTTTTATATATTTTAAAGGAAAGATCGCTAGTTTTCCTTTTCAAAAGACGAAAAAAAATATATTTCCTAGTATTATTCTTTCTTTCTTTTACTTTGATATGTATTATCCTGGTTTTATCACAGTACAGAAAAAGTAGAGCTGCATTTAATAACAGTACTGTACTATATTGATACTTTATTGTTGGTGAGGAGGAAAATATGGTATCCCTAAATACGCAGAGGCTAAATAACAATATTATGAACAGTCTACATTTGTTCCGATGAATAAAAACAAACATTTTCTATTCAGAGCTTGCTTCGTATTGTTGGGAAAATATATATATAGCTTAATAAGATGCAAAACGATGAAAGATATATGTTAAAAAATGAATGTCAGGCGAGAAAAAGTGTCCTAATTTGTTTGAAAGGAAAGAATTTTAACAGCAAATAGTAAGGGAATGGTGTACCGGAACTGTTTTATCCCTTGAGAAAAAGACACTTCTTCTTCTTCTTCTTCAAAAAAAAAAAAAAAAAAAGTCATAAAATATAAAGTTTTCTTTTCAGTCACTTACTCGCCGAAAGATAGCGCCACAAATGCCTCTAAAAAAGGAAACGTTCGAATCGGAGGAAATCCCCAAAATTCGGGGATTTACTAATCATTCTTTTTCTTTTAATACGCAAGGAAAAAAAAAGTGCTGTTTTAAGCAAAAACAGAAAAAGCAAAGAAAAAGTATTTTTCTCGCCCACTGTGAGCCCACTGTTGATGAAGGGGGGGGGGGGGGGATCGAATTAAACCGCAAAATTAAGAAAAGCATCGCAAGATTTCATTTAGCGTTTCTGACAAATTTTCTGGCGTAAAACTTAGAACTGAAAAGAAGTGCTGAATTTCGTTTGAGAAAAATCATTGCAAATATTTGGGTACTTACAGTTAGGCGGGCGCAAGCGAAAAATCAAAAATCGCCAATGTCGCCAAGCGAAGCGAATGACAAATCTATCAACGGAACAAAAGTACGTTCAGTCGTTCAACCTTTTACAAATATGGTTGTGAAAAATTTGGCGGAATTCTACACTATTTAGTGATACTTTATATGTCGATTTTTCGCTTGCGTCCGGCTAATGTACCAATATTTGTTAAAAATTGCTTTAGAACAGAGAAAAACCCAACTAACTTCTCGTCGTTATTACTAAATTAGACAGTTTCTTGCAGCAGAAAAGAATTGTTGTAAAGATTATGTCATTAAACTCGACTCCTTTGTTTTCCCTTGTTCATAGCAACTTTTTGTTCATTTCTGTAACACATTTTCCCCTCTGTTTATTTTTGTATAAAGAACAACGATTACTATTTCTAGAGCAGAAAGGTTTTAGAATTTAAATTCAAAACGTTATTACTCAGCATAAGCATTTTCAAAAAAAAAAAAAAAAGCGATACCAATTCTTATGATTATTATTTATTGATATGTATATCTCTTCTTCCCTGAAAAAACTCCAAACGAGGAGCATCAAACTCAAAAAGTTTTGAAAATCAACTTCAAACATAAATCACATTTAAAATAACTTTTTATCTTGAATTCAGTTGATTTTTAAGAGGAGAAAAGTAATAATAATAAATACCTTTTTAAAATCATAATGAAAAGAATAGACCATTTTTGGGAGATTTCTAAAATGAGCTTTGATTTTTTTAAAGAATTGCGAAAGATTAGGGCGGAGGGAGGAAAACGTTTTATGCATATTTGACTATATACACTGCAAAAAATGAATTGTTGTTTTTACAGTATAATACTGGAAGCCTAGGTTCCAATTTAAAACTGTAAAATGCACGGTAATTGACTGTAAAACTAGCAATTTTAGTTTCTTACTGTAAAGTTAGAAATTTGATAATTTATTGCCACAAAATTTAACTATATTATAATGTAAAAACAACAGTATAATACTGACAGCAGAGGTTCCAGTTTAAAACTGCAAAATGCACGGTAATAAACTGTTAAATTAGCAATATTACAGTTTATTACTGTAAATTTTATAGTTTAGTACTGTAAAAGTATCAATTTTAGCTTAGTACTGCGAAATTACATTGTTAATTTTTAGTTTATTACCATAAAATTAGCTATATAAAATTAGCTATACTGTAAAAAACAACATTAATTTTTCTGTGTATAAGTACAAAACTTAGTTCTAATATCAATTCTAATAACTCACGCACACTTTTCTACTCAGAATAAGTAAAGCATTAGTAATTTTCTTTGGGTCAGTTTAGTATTTAATTGAAATTGAAGTAGTTTAAACACATAATTGAGATATAAAATTTTGCGATGTATTCGATTGAATTTCTTTAGTTACTACAAATTCATTGAAATCAAGTAGATCTAGTTTTTCCTACACATGTGTAAAAAAGGAATGTTGTTTTTATAGTATAATACAGCTAATTTTATAGTAATATACTGTAAAAAATGCTAGTTTTACAGTAATAAACAAAAACTTCTACTTTTACAGTACTAAACTAAAATTGCCAAATTTACAGTAATAAACTGCAAAATTGCTAATTTAACAGTTTATTACCGCACATTTTATAGTTTTAAACTAGAACCTCTGCTGCCAGTATTAAACTGCTGTTTTTACAGTATAATACTGCTAAATTTTGCGGCAATAAACTGAAATTTCTAACTTTACAGTAAGAAACTGTATACTTGCTAGTTTTACAGTTTATTACTGTGGGTTTCAGTTTTAAATTGGAACCTCGGCTGATAGTATTATACTATAAAAGCAACATTTCATTTTTAGCAGTGTAGGTTTTTCCTATACATGATATGTAGAAAATAAAAATCAGTAACATATTTTTGCATGAAGAGAAAAAGTGATCTTGATTCTCACAGCACACTTCGATTTTTAAAGGTTGTAAAATGGTTATTAATGTTGTGACAACGGATTAAAAACGTTTATAAAACGTTTAAACGTTTTTTGTGCTACCTGGGTTAGTATATGATTGCACAAATCATGCATTTCTTACGTCTTTAGAACAAATTAATAGAAATATATGTCAACATATTTTTAATACAAAAAAGGAAAGAGACTTCTATCAATACATGATTCAAAAACAAACTCTTAAAAACGATAAAAATCAAATTTTTAGTCTTTGTCCCAGCAGGAAAACTGCACAAAAAATTTCGACGCTTCCAATACCATTAAGATAAAATGCAATTTATTAAAGAGAGCCGAAAAAAGTCGGAGAAAAACTTTTTGATGTATTGACGAGTGCTTTCCTGTTTAGATAGTTTTTTAAGCGTAAGTGGCTTAGAACATGTAAGGCGATTACTTGAATGCGGGAATATCTAGATAAGCCCTCTCAGTATCTTTCGCTTTTTAATGTTAGACTAGCTGCCAGGGCAGCTAGATTAGCTTCCTGCGGCATGCTGATGCATAACGTCCCCCCTCTCTAACTTTTACCTCATTCTGAAATTATATTAATTGATATAATTTAATGTTCATTCGATTTCAAGTCATACCACGCACGTGGCCCAGCGTTGCACGGGCACTTCGTGCCCTGAAAGTAGTGAGAAAAAAATTTAAAGAAACTACTCCCCGCCAAGGCGGCTCGCTTACAGGCGCTTCACGCCTTTACTTTTTTTATATATAAAAAAATCATTCGAATTATTGAGATGCTTCACGTCTTCAAGATGGTGAGGAAAGTTTCAGTAAGTTCAGGTCGCTCAAAGAAAAAAAAGCAGATATAGATACTCAGTTTTTAATATAAGTAGATGGCTCTTCAACAAATAAATGTTTCAAAATATTACCAGTAGCTAGCGATAAAAATTCTACGTAAGTGGTCCGCTTATGAGTTTCGTGTTTGATTTAGTTAAGCCTTCATTCAAAATTCTCATTATCATTGTTATTATTGTTTCATAGCAACGACGGTTTGCAAGAATGGATTTCATATTTAATCATTTATTAGGCTTAATCGCTTTAAATTTGACTACTTATTAATTGATATCTTCGCTAATTGAAATCGTATAATTATATCAATTGAAACTAAAGAAGCTTGAAAAATTACCTATCTATCGGTACCTGGTTCGACTTTCAGTTCATTGGCGTTCAGGAGAAAGAAGCGTGACATAGAAAGATAGAAAGATAGTTAGAAAGAAAGATAGTTAGAAAGAAAGATAGTGAGAAAGATACTCAGTTTTTAATATAAGTAGATGAATTGATAGAAAAGAAAGCAGCGCAAATTAAATAGGAGATGAATTTCTTCTCTTGGCAAGTATTGGTATTGAAGTTTGTTTGTGTTTTTAATAACAAATTGATAGTAAATAAGCAGTTTCAAAGATTAAAAAAAAACCTTGCATTGAATGACTGTTTAAAGTACGTTTGTAGCGGAAAAAGTGCAGAATCACTGCACTGTTTTATCATAAAAATTTCTATTGGGTAGCTGTTTTTTTTCAAATGGAAGTATTTATGGTTTCATCGAAGAATCTATTTATTCATATCTCTGCAGAATAAAATCGCATATATTTCATGGTATTTAGAGAAAAAAGCAATTTAGGACAATTTATTGTTCTATCACCGTAGAAAAATTTCTAAGAAAAATTCCAGCCAGACTCGGCATATTCCAAATGCAAACACGTTACACACTCTAATGGTATTCGGGTTTTTATTTTGAAATCCCGATATAAAGCGGGATCCCGCTCACTTTTTGGCGAGATTGAGCCCCCGCGCATGACGCTCTATCCAACCACGTCATTGAAGCTGAGTTTTTGGGTCCTATTCATTGAAGTAACGTGCAATAAAAAACAGAATAAACTTTTTTTTAAACAAAAAAAAAACACATTATTTTGACCGTGGGTCTCTTTTTTCGTCAGTAGCCGGCTTCATAAGTTTAAAATAAGGGGTAAATCATGGAGCTTGATAAAGGAATAAGGGAGATCTGGCACGGTAACAAAAAACCGGCTATAAGATGATAAGTGACAAATGAAATACACGATGTTAAAAATGTGAAAAATAATAATTCACATTATCTATTACAGATGTTCAGCTATGGGAAATGCTCATACTCACAGGTGGTCCTGCATCTCCAGCCTCTCCTTTTCTACCACGCTTCCCTCTTTTCCCTGGTGGTCCTATGAGTAAAAGAAGGAAAAGTCAAGAAACTGGTACCTTAGGGATACACTATGTGTGAGTACTTTAAAAATGAAATAGTGAACTCTCACTTATACACCGCCTCATTTATGCGCCCTTTTCACTTATACGACGATTTTCAGTGGTCCCGGCACATTCCATAGTAAAGTAATGATAATTTCATTCGTTTATGCGTCGCTCTAAAGATAAATATTTCACTTATGCGCCGAATTTTTCGTAAAATGTAAGCAATTTAATTTATTTTGCTAAAAAATGAGCATGTTTCTTCACTTTCCTCTTTAATCTTTCGCTTTTATTGCTCCCTAAAGCCTTTTTTCCACACGAACTACAGTTCGGAGAGGGACAATTATCTATTTTGGATCGTTTTAAAGGGATCAGTTTGTGATTAGGTGAGCTCCAATTTTTGTTTTCTCCTTATCATTGTAGTTAGGTTACAGTAGTTGTCAAACCGTAGTTATATGACCATTTTCTATAGAAACAATCTTATTCATGCTCTCATTAGAGCTTATGTTGCATTTTAGACTTTTCAATAGGTTGTTCAATTATGCGTCTCTCTCACTTATGCGCCTTTTTCTGTTGGTCCCTTGGGCCGGCGCATAAGTGAGAGTTCACTGTAAATCAATAAAACTTCCGTGTTTTTAATTAAAATCAAAATTTCAAGGTTGAAAAGCATAAATTCGCAGGAATGCCGCAGACACTTGTTTCAGCGTTACCAGGAACGCCTTTTTCAGTGCAAAAATTGTGAGCTTATCGAAGCAAAGGCATCAGGTAAAAGTTTTTTGACGGATGTATACATGAAATAAAATAAACTAAATAGGAGAAAAAAAATAAATGACTAAAAAATATTCCCCAAAAGAATACTGCTATCGCAAAAAAAAAAAAAAAATCCTGACGACAAAAATGGTCTTTTTGCGAGAGGATTAGCTGTCACTGATATAAAAACTTTGTCTGAGAGACCTAAGACAAGATAAGCGTTTTGTCAAACGCTTCCACAGCTCTATCTGCACTCATATTTTACAAAGTTATCAAATTTCAAAGAGTAAAATTAGTCGAGATTAGGATGTGATTAGTTCATTTTGCATAATACTTCAATTTATTAAACATTTGCGGTATTTTTACATCTACCACAACCGCTCTCGAGTTGAAAAAAGAGAGAAAATAAATAGCGCTCAATATGATACTAAGAAATATAAATTTATTCACATTCAATAGTTGATACTTTAAAACAAAAACAATTCATATTCATGAGGACCACTTTTCAGACCCCCCAAAAACGCACTAAATCTTGAAATATTCCCTCTTAAAGCACACCCTTTCTAATACCAAAAATCTTTCAAACATATCCTGAGCCCATTTATTCTTCACCACTCTCAACACTTTGCTTTTCCCAAACCCCCTCAACAAAGTGGCAAACTTTCAATCTTGTCACAAATTCGCAAATAAGCTTGATGATTCGGTAAGCACGCTTCGGTCCAGAGCACGGAAGCCATTATTCATACAACATTTTTGGGAGGTAATTTACTTCTTTTCGCAAGGCTTTAACAGGATATATCCTCTATGTGACAGAAATGATTACGTCAAGACTTGGCGAAACGACTTAAAAAAATTCCCCGACGACAAGCACGGAATAAAATTTGTGTACGGAATTTATTTCGTGACAGGGCTTGAATTTCAGTCATATTTATCCATGGTTGAAGTTTTTGAAAATAAATTTGTTGACACCATGCCCTTTTTTCTGAAGGTAAAAATGCTGTTCATTTAGCATTGCTCCCTAGTTACAACACTATATTTACGAATTTCTAAATTCTTATTTATAAAACAAGCTGTATTTGACAATGTTTGAGAAGGGCTTCTTTAATCAGCTTATGTGTGTTATTAAATTTTACGTGTTAACCAGCCCATGGTGTGCCAACTATGTTTTCGTGTTAACTAGTATCATGTTTTTCAGTCATGTTTTCGGGTAAAGCAGTACATGTGTGTCAATCAAGTTCTCGTGTTAACAGGTTCATGAGTGTGAGTCAAGTTTTCATTTCACATATTCGTATCATATTTTCATGTTATCCACCCCATGTGTGTGAACTATGTTTTCCAGTTTCAGGAATTTCAATTATGTTTTCGAATTAACCAATACATATGTGCCGATCAATTTTTCGTGTTCAGAGGTCCATGTGTGTCAATCAAGTATTCTTTTCACATACTCGAGTATATCAATCACGTTTTCATGTTCAACATTGCGCTTTTGCTTTTCCAAACTCCTTCAACAAAGTGGCAAACTTTCATGTCTTGTCACAAATTTGCAAATAAGCTTGATGATTCAGTAAGCACGCATCGGTCCACAGCAGGAACGTGATTATTCATACAGCATTTTGGGAGGTAATTTAATTCTTTTCCTAAGGCTTTAACAGGATATATCCTCTATATGACAGGAATGATTACACCAAGACTTGGCGAAACGACTTTAAAAAATTCCCCGACGACAAGCACGAAATAAAATTTGTGTACAGAATTTATTTCGTGACAGGGCTTGAATTTCAGTCGTATTTATCCATGGTTGAAGTTTTTAGAAATAAATTTGTCGACACCATGCTGTTTTCTCCAAAGGTAAAAATTGCTATTTTGCATCTCTCCCCGGTTACAACGCTTATGAATTTCTACATTCTTAAAGTATAAAACACACTTTATTTGAACATCTTTTGAAGCACTTCTTTAATCTGTTCATGCATGTCATTAAAATTCACGTGTTTTATCAGTCCATGCATGTCAACTATGCTTTTGTGACTGCCAGATCATGTATTTCAATCATGTTTTCGTGCTAACAGGTACGTCCATATGTGTCAATTATGTTTCCATTTCACATACAGTAAAACCAGCAAAGTTGACCAGATGTCTAAGTTGAGGTAAAAATTGCTGTTGTGCATTGCTCTCTGGTTACAGCACTATACTTACGAATTTCTAAGTTCCTATGCATAAAGCAAGCTTTATTTGACAATCTTTAAGAAGGACTAATCTTACTCATGTGTGTCATTAAAGTTTACGTTTCAACCAGTCCATGTGTGTCTGCCAACTCTGTTTTCGAGCATGGGCGTCATTTCAAGTTTTTCCGGGGGGGGGGGGAGGGTCCAAATACAATGCAATTTCATCGGAAAACTTTAAAAACCACACCCACTGTAAGTGCATTGATTTCTCAAAGCCAGGGGGGCAATTGACCCCCCCCTGCCTCCCCTAAATGACGGGCCTGTTTTTAAGTCAACTAGTTTCATGTATTTCAGTCATGTTTTCGGGTTAACCCGTACACGAGTGTCAATAAAGTTTTCGTTTCGCATAATTGTGTACGCCGATAATATTTTCATGTTAAACAGTCCTCATGTGTGAATTATGTTTTCATGTCAATCAATTTCATGTATTTCAATCATGTTTTGGAATTAACCAATACATGTGTGTTGATCAAGTTTTCGTATTAAGAGGCCCATGTAATTCAATCAAGTTTCATTTCACATATTCTAGTATGTCAATCACGTTTTCATGTTTACAAGTCTCAGTGTGTCAATTGTTTTCGTGTTAATCAGTCTTAGAAAATATTGCACTATTCGTAAGTATTATCAGTACACTTCATTCAAGAAGATTTCTATTTTACCTCGTAGAAGTTTCGCCAAATAGTTTATACACATCAAGATGTCATATAAGTAATCTATTTCAATAGTTTAACATTTCGCACTTTATTTTTACGATTAGTTTTTGTTTTAATCGAAAAAATTCACGAAAACAATTGTTTGATTGGCGGGTGCTATGTCTTATTATTTAAAAGCAACTTATTAAAAAAAATATTTCAACATTGCGCAAATTTCCTCACATTATGCATAATACACTTTATTAGTTAACTGTAATTACATCAAAAATCTTCTCTAATTTAATATTTAATTAAGTTCTTCGTAATAATATCAGATAAAGGTATTTTTTCCTTCATTAAACATTTTTTCTGACTACTTCTGTTTTTAATCAACAGTTTCCTTGAAAACAAGCACACGCGGATGAACTTTTTATAATATTCTGAAAAAGAAAATAAATTCCCTCCACCTCTTAACTTTTCCCCCGTTAAACAATGGCGACAAACACTTTTACTCTCTTGTCCACACCGCTAGATAACGAAGGGTTTAGTTACCTTCTTTGAAAGCTCCCCATTTACCCTTTTGGCGGCGATATTACTGCCAGCCTTTTAAAGCTTACAATGGCTTGTGTTGGATTTTATGGCTTCTTTGCCTCACATAAAGCGCTGGATGTGAGCTTTAATGAAGTTTAAAAAAAAAAAAAAAAACTACGAGGCAAGCTGTGGCACCTAGTTTATTAAATTACAGACCTAGCATCGAACCTTTTAAATGTGCGATTCTGACATAGGTAGCTTTTACTAGACACATTTTGTGATGTAGAGAAACATTTGACTGAAAGTTTATGGCTAAAGTAAGTTATGTTGAATGCAAAATGTGAAATGGGGTGTATAAATAATAATATTAGACTTTAATACAGTGATTTTTAAGTTTTTTTAAATAATTGCGCCTCCTTTTTTTCTACAAAAATCACCCTATCTTCCAGTTTTTGCAATAATCTGATTTCGCAAGAGCCATGATTGTGTTATAATTTATTTGAGGGTGAGAAAAACCAACACCGCACTTTATACGAGTATAAATTAGTTTTGTGCACAAAACCTATTTAAGTGTTATTAATATTGTATAAACAAGATTCACCAGAGTTCTCATACCTAGTGGAATGTAATGTAATAGAATGATCTGCATTCAAATTAGACTGATAAACAACGCATTGGACTCAAGTAGTGAACGCCTAGTAAATGTTCTGCTAGTATTAATGGTAAAATGAATGGTTAACTATTAGGGCCTTAGCCGTTCGGCTTTCCCCGTATGACCAGAGTAAAGTTATCAGTTGTTACAATACAATATGAGTATTACTCGTACTAGTTTTCCTACATTTAACAAATCCGAAAATTACAGAAAGTCATAGATGCATCCAATGGAACATTGAAAAAATATTAATACAACACAAATGTGATGGTTGGGTTTAACTTTGAGGAAAACCTTTTTTTGTAGTTTACTTCTTGTTTTGGAGGAAGATGTTTCCAGAGGGTCCTCAGTACTAATTTAGGACATAAATAGAGGATTCGAAGCGATATTTTTAAAAGATAAGTGTACAAAACGCAGCTTTATGCTGTCCTTAGTAATTTAGGCCATTGACTCCTGTAACCTACCCTTTGGATCCGCGCCTGCTTGTAACAATGGTTTTGCAAATACATGTATGTGTTTTAATAGCATTTTTTTTACATTTTAATTTGCAAACGATAAAGAACACAAAATTAAAGTAGCTCTACCTGCACAGAAATACGAAAACAAAATTTTTATCGTACGAGAGGATTTTTTCTGATTAACCAGTAATTTATCTTATGTGTTGATTAAAACTTTTTTGTCAGCAGCATTTTTTGCCCTTTTTCGAACAGTGGACAGGTCAAAATTCGTGAAAAACTTTTAGGACCGATGAGAAGCTTTAAATCTTTTTAGGAGGAAAACAGATGTACTTAATATAAGTGTAAATTGCTTTTTAAAGGATTTTCTAATTCAGTTACAATTATATTTTAATCGGAAATTAAGTAATTACTGCAATAAAAAAAACGTAAGTAAACAAACCTTTAAGAAAAATGATATTATAAAACAAATATAGAAAAAAGTAGCCAACAAAATATCGTGTAACATGCTATTATTAATATTTTTTTCTCAAAAAAGAAACAAAAACTTTTTTTACCAGAAAGAATAAAAATTTTCCGAAAATTTCGTCAAATTTTGACGAAAGCTGGTCACTCCTACTAGTCATTAAAAATCCCTGTTGCAGCGTTAGGTGTTGCTATTTTTTGCATTTGCTGTTATCGCAGTTATCTCTACCTCTTCCTACCTTTCTGTGAGAGACCTTAGTAATGTGTTGTACAATATCAGGTCAGTGGACGGGGTAGGGATAATAGGATAGTGTCAGTAATCCTTAAGTCACGGCGAGGGTGTTGCAAAGTTCTAACGCCGAGCGGGATTATCTTCCGAATGAATGTCCGACCGATCACCCATCGAGCGTTGCCAAAAAGAAAAAAAAAAATTTTAGCTGGCTATCAAATTCCATGAGGTGAATAATACGTTTTTTCCTTCTTCTTCAAAGGATGCATTTTTGCGATTTTGTTACAAACATCTGCATTCATAAAGGAACTGGCAACTAACATTAGCTACCAGTTTTTTTTTTACACTCTTTGCTTCATTAGAGAATTTTTGCCTCCAACTCGGTTACTTTTGCATTCCATGCTGACGAGTGCATAATAAGTACGAAACAGCAGTCCATAGATCGAAATAACCGAGTTGGCGGTGTATTGCATATTCTTTGCACTATGGTCTCCGATTTGTGTTTTGCACTGCAAACCAGAGAACAGCTTGTCTTGCTCTTTAAAGACGCCAATTTTCCTTTTGTCCCTTTATAAAAAAGAGTAGACGCGACAGACGGGGGGGGGGGGGAAGTTAGTAAACTTTGAGAATTCAAATACCAAATTGGTCCAACATCACCCTCGTAGCGCTTGAACCTTTTTTTTAATCGACTCTTCACATTGGGTTTGTTTGCCCTGTACTTTGTTTTTTTTTAATGATTATTTAAATTACATAACGTTCTGTTAAGTACATGAGAGTCTTATGATAAAAAAATTTTAAATTTTCTACGGCAGATTGAATTATTGCAAAGCTGTGCCGTCCTTTCCCCAAATTGTAGCCTGTTATAGATTTTTTTTTTTTTTGATAATTTATGGAATTTTAAGCTGTCTAAATCTGAAACAAAGTGAAAGATAACATTTTAATCAATACATTTTAATGTAAAAAAGGAAAGAAAACAAAAACTGGAAAAAAAAGATCCGTCTCTTGCTCGCACCGAGACCTTTAATTGAAATTTGAAAGATTGCAATTCATTTTGTGGTTTCTTTCAATACATTGCTTTTACAAAAATTCCTAATGGACGCAAAGAAAAAAAAGAAATCTTCACTAAATTAAAAGATAGTGAATATCTAAAAGCATTTCACCTTAAAATCTTGCAAACAGAAAGAAAAAAAAAACTCTTTACAACATCAATGAACGAAGAAAAACATAAAAACTGAATCGATTGTCTGGAAAAGGTCATAATACAAAAGCAAAAGTAACAAATTTGAATAGAAATACTTTCAAAATGTCACGGTACTTATTTTTTTGGACAATTTAAAATGAGTTACTGCTTCCCATTAAGGGAATTTCCCAGACATTTGTGATTTTCTGGTCCTTGATAAACGTCGAACTGATGTTGCCATTTCTCAGTTATTAAAAATGCTGTAATCTCTAATGATTTACAAAGGGACTTCTATAAATTCCGTCTTTATTGAGTTATTTTTTTAAAAAAGGTTTTGTGAAAAATTGCTGCATTTGCAAATGAATAGCTTCGTGAGAGATATATATCAAATGGGAAACTTGGTGTATTCATTACATACATTAAAATTTCATTATTTCAGAGTATTCATGTATGATTTTTGTGTGCCATGATAATTAAAATGAAGCTTTTGAGGCTCATTAAAAATTTTGTTATTCGATGTGAATTGATTTTCTGCATAAATTATTTATAAAGTTTCATTTCATTAATAAGCTCGCTTTAATTTAAATTTTAAATTATTTCATGCAGAATTAATAATGGTTAGATTTTTTTTCACATTAAAAAGGTTAAAATGTATAGTACTTGAATGCTTATTTTTTACTTTTTCGTTACTTCAGGTAATAAATAGATTTCTTTTTGAAGATTAGGGAGAATTTTTTATTAGTTTTTTATTTAATACAAATATTTTTATATCTGAGTGATTCCATACCAACTCACTGCATGGAGGTCGCACGACCGACTCGGATTTTCTTTTAATTTGGCACACATGTTGATCATATAGAGGCGTAGAAAAGTCCAAATTTTTAGGTTCGTACTCCACTTATTTTCTGAGATACATGTCCTCAAAGTTTGTCCGCCACGTCAAAATACTAAAAAAGTGATGTTATTTAATCATTTTTTATTAGGTTTCTATTTCATGCAAAGATTTTTATATCTGTGTTCGTTTCCTTATTTAAAATGCCTACGAAAGACCTTTTGTAAGATCTGAAAACTACTAATACAGTAATTCCTTATTACATCGCGCCTCGTTACATCACTTATCTGTATATATCGTGTTTTAACATTGTCTCTTGAAAAATTACATTTAAAATAAAAAATGTTCCTTTGCAATTGACATTATAGAAAAAAATGTTATGTGCCTCAGAAAAGTATTTTCTTTCTTTTTAACCAATAAACAGAACTAATATTTCCATACATCTAAATTTGTTTCAATTTTTAGTTGCAACCTTCGATTTGTATTCCATCATAAAGCAATTGAAATTTTATAAATTTTTTCTTTTATTTTAAAGGAACAATTGGTAAGCAAATTTTCTTTCGTGTTTATTAGGAAAACCGTATCTTCATGATAATGAATTAAGCTTTGTGTAGGTGATTATGTCATTAACCCATTTATGACCAGTAGCCTAAAAACGGGACGCTTGTTAGTTACTGCATACCAAAACCTGCAATGGGTATATTATTTTACTAAAGCTGTTATTCACAAGTTAAATAGTTCTTCTTGAGAAAACTATTTAGAGCCACTAGTTGGACATCAGAGTTATTTATTGACTGCTATTTTTAAACTAATCAGCCAAGCAACGTTCCAGCATGGGTAGTTTTTTGTGCGAACTTATTTTTCATAAAATTAAACTATTTTAAAATGATTTGCTTAAAATTGATCATAGATGCCTTCTGTAATGTGACTTTGCAAAAGTAAAGTCAAGTAAGGTCGTATTTTGCGTACATATATGCCCAGTGTCCCATAAACAGGACGTTAAATAACTTAATAAATATGGCAACGGCGATCTATTTTACGCCTAAAATGTATGTAAACCATTCCAAGTAAAGAGTTTTAAGCAGATGAAAATTGAAAAAAATTGTTTAAAAAAACTTGGGCATAAATGGGTTAAATGTTTCATTAATTAAATCGTTACTTTTTATGACCTCGGTTACATCCGTGCTTTCGGACGCATCGCCCTTTTTTGCTGTCTCGAAATAAGGAAGGGGCACTGTAGCTTACATTATATAAAAATATTAAATATTTTAAAAGCCGTTTGTAAGATTATACACTTGTCACAAATTCTTGTAATGTATAAAAATGCAAATCTAGTGTTAAAACTTTTTTTTTTTTCATTTTAACTGTTAAGTTTTGTAATAAGAAAAGCAAAAATTCACTTCTCTAAAATATGAATAGGATGAATCGTTGATAAAGCTCAAATTGTAAAACAAAAGAACCACTGCAAGGGTTAGTATGGTTGATGGTTATATTATTTTACTATTACCAAAAGGTAAAAGAATAGTGGTACATTTTTTTTTCAAAACCTTATGGTTTTATTTTAATACTTTCATTTTGATAATTTTCAAAAATGCATTATTCCTAGACGATTTTTCTTGACTGTTTTTGCAACAGTACATTTCACACTGGAAAAATCCTCTCTCTCTCTCTTTTATTTTGTTGTATTCGGAAGAAACAGGCGACTAATCTAAAGGCGACAGATTAATTATAGTTGAACCTAGTTAATTCGAACACGCTTTGAACGAACTACTAGTTAAACCAGCTATTCTCAACCGGTTGTCCGCAGGACCGATACCGCTCGGCAGAAAAATTTTACACGTCGCAAAGATATTTGCTCATATACGCTAAAAAACTGCCCTTACACCAAAAAGAAAAAAAGGTCAAGAAAAAAAAGAGAGAGAGAGGAAAAAAAAAAAAAAAAAACGAAAATAAAGCACCAAAATAATAGTGATATCATCTGCGACATCTTTTACGTGAATATTTACAGTAATAACTTATCTTATTCTTCACATTTAAGTATATTTTTTAACTTCTTTAACGCGAACCAACATTCATTTTTAAACTTATTTGCTTTTATTACTCTTTTGCTAAAAAGAAAAAAAAAACGGTTCATATATTATTTACAAATGTTTATTGGTCCTTGAGTCGATTTTTCCTCAAAAAAGAAAGAAAGTAAAAGAAAAAATCGTCATCGGTCCGTAAAAAAAAAGAGGGTTTTAACGGTCCGCAAACACAAATTTTCACAAATTTTATTTTCTTTTATTTACTACGTTTTATTCCAAAAATAAAATAATGAAAATAAATATAAATTAATAGATAAAATAAATAGGTAAATTAAATCTCTTGTTGGTCTGTTGGTCGAAATAGGTTGAGACTATAGTTTAGACCAACTAGATTTCGGATTTCCTCCCAATGGTTTGTAGTTTATTGTCCTTCGGATAAGAAGAAGTATGGTTAACCGCTTTTGTGGGTCCGTTGGAGTACGGTTAAACGAGGGTCGACTGAAATAAAAACATTAAACATTGTTCCGGTTTACGTTATAGACATAATACGACAGTCGAACCTCGTTAAAACTCCAAGCAACTCCAAGGGACCTTTAAAATCCGTTCGTCAGAACCGTAGTTTGTTGTATCCGAAGAACAATACACGACAATGGGCAGAGATACAAAATGTAGTCCGTCTTAGCAGCAATTCGTTTCATGCGTGTTCGAATTTAAGAGATTTGTGTATAAAGGGCAATTCCACAGTCACGTTCGAGACGATCACTCAAAATTTTCATTAACATTGTGTTATAGCTTTTTATATTTGAACTGAACAGGATTTAACTCATTTTGTTAATTTCACATTTGATGCAAAGATATTCCTTACTCAGCTATGTTTTTGTTTAATAATTTTGTGAGTTAAAATTTAATGAATTTGTATGTGTCACGTGCGGGACATTCAAAGTCAACCTCTTGTAACGTGCTGTATGGATTATAACTACACTGCAAGGTTTCTTGATAAAAACACCGTGACGTCAGCGTGACGTTAGCCTATGAAAAACGAGCTAGAGAAAACGTCACAGCCTACTTGGCGAATTAGAGGAGATCGCTGACTGCTTGTGAGCTCTTATTGGCTCCGCCCGTAGTGACGTTCAGTGTCAACTTCAGTTGCTGTCTAGTATAGTTCATATTTTTGCTCTAAATACAAAAATGACAAAACAAATTGAAGGGCCAAGTGGATAAAGGTGGTATGTGACACAATTTTTGAACTACCCGCTGAGAAAAAAACATTAAAAAATAACACAGCATTTTTTTTTGAAAGTTTTTTCTAGAACTTTAAAAAATTGTCACATATCACCTTTACACACTTGCCCCTTTAATTGTGGATTTTGAAAGCTAAGACTCTAATGTAAATGGAGCATGTCCCTGTTGTTGAGAAATCATAATTTAATTCGTTGAAAAATATTATGTCAGGGCTTTTCCACGTAAGGAAGCCATTTTGTTCCGCACTGGACGGTTCATACGTGACAAAATTTTGTTCATTACCCTTTTGGATTACTATTTTTAATGATATATATGAAACTTTAAATGCGAGTCAAAATTATCGTTCTCCGTCGAATGGTCCTATATTTTACGCAATACAGTCGGTTCACAAAATATATGAAGTGATAAATGAACAAAGAAAAGAAATATTAATAAATAAATGAAGATGTAACCAAGGAGTGCAATCACTCGTCATTTATTATTTCTTACAAAAATAGAAATATCCCATGCTTCTTAATCTACAGATGTTATGTTGCCGTATAGTGTTTCTAACATATTTTCCTCCTGTCTATTTCTGTACTAGTCGCCAGTAGAAATAAGATATCGGACGGAAAAAAATGACGTAACTCTATCGTAAGAATGAGATTAGAAACACAATACGGAAGAAATCGTAGTTCTTAATTTGATATCAGCGACAATCTAATCCCTCTAATCTGTCTTGTTCTGTGTGTACAACAGTAAATTGATGAAATTTTGCTGGGGCATCCGAAAAAGTAGCAAGCAAAAATTATATTGATTAAAAATAAAAGTACAAGTTATTACAAGTTATCACAAGTCTTTGCAATGACCTAAGTAGCACACTTCGTTTTTTAAAGGTTGTAAAATGGTTATTAACGTTGTGACAACCGATTAAAAACGTTTATAAAACGTTTAAACCTTTTTTTGTGCTACCTGGGGAAGGATTTCAGAGAGGTTTTAAGTGAATATAATTCTGAGATTCTTTCTATAAAATTTAATTTTTTCCAGAATTTCAGTTAAAATCTTTAGATTTATTATTCATACCCACCCATGAACCGTAATATTAAAACAATAATAACAATAAAACTAATAAAAAACATATACATGAAGTATTTAGCAAAAAATGCAACCTTTATACAATAGGTTATGTGCTTAATGATTATTTTGGCGATTTTTCACACCTAAATTTGGCGAGATATCACCAACTGACGTTAGGTCCTGCGAGTTTTCGAATTTCAAAAGGTCATTACTCATTTCGGACTACTATCCAAGTCACTTGAACATAACAGCAAAGAAGAAACGACTTTTAGTGGCACACACACACGTATATATACATACACAGATTGATATATAGGTACGGTCAGATTTTAGTAGTAGTAGTTGTTGTCTTGTGATCGATCCTATGCTGAAAATTTGGGGTGCGCTGCTTCACTTTCTCGACAGATTTTAGTAGTGCAGGAAATATATTGGACTACGAGATACCTGCGCGTTTACATCGTTACATTAGCAGTTCCAATTTCAAGAAACAAACACTGCGTTTAAACACTAGAAGAGAACTGCACCTCCTTTCCTCTTCAAAATATATAGATCGTAAGGCAGATATACATATTTTTAAAAAATCGTTCCATATTTTTCGATTCTGGTTAAATTGAAAAACAATTTTCTTATTTATCACATCGAAAATAATAACTAAAACCAAACCCAATTTTCAAACTTTTCATTCTTTACCTGAAACTGTAATAGGAAATACAAAACTTCGCAATCATTAAAAACTTGTTTCTCACTTTTCCATCTCAACTACATCCCAAAAATTAAAAAACTAAAACGAAAATAAAGCACTTAAAACGCTCCCAGGCTAACTATTGTTACCAAAAAGGATGAATCACCCTTGAAGCAAGTTGCGTCGCAAACAAAGAGAGAGAGAGAGAGAGTACGCACTTTACAGCACATGTCAATAACGCTGTGTAAAGACCATTTTACTTACCGCCTTTGATAGAGTCCATTTACGTGCCAAGATGGCCGTGCTTTGAAGGCTTTAAAAAGCTCTCAATGACTGGTGTCGAATTTTATCTCTTTCATCAGGTGACATAAAACGGGGAACGATCCTTAGAAATTTATTTGCTGCCGAAAAAGCCTTAGGTGCTGCGAAGTAAGGTTGAGTGAACAAGTTCTCTATTAGGAAAGGAAATTGAAGTTGTAGTAAAGAAGTTCCAGTACTTTTTGTCGCGTGAATTAAATTCATAAAAAAAAAGACTTTTAGGTTTAATTGAAAGAAAAGTCCGGAAGCATATTTTTGAAATTACTGGCAAGATTTCCAAAAATATATTTTTTCAGGAATTCATAAATAATTATGGATATTCTTAGAAACTGAGCTACTCAGATGCTAAACGATTGATTCACAAAGCCAAGGATCAAGAAAACAAATGAATTTCTTTCAAAGATGCTTTGTAATCTTGAAACCGCTCAAGGAGTCGGCATAAAGCAGGAGAATAGGGACTTGAGATAGGTACCTTTTTCCTTTGTTTTTTTTGCCGGCCAATTTTCCACTACGACCTCTGAGTAGCATTGAAGTTATCCGTTTTTCCTCTAATAAGCAGGGTGGACGAGTCGCCATGTCAGCCTAGTCAAAAACTACTGGCGCGGCCTTCATGATGGCCCGTTACGTAAGCGCTCAAAATAGCTCAATACTCAAATCCAGCTCAAAAATAGTTATTTCCGAAATATTTTGTCTCGCGAAACTTTTACTAGTGTTCATTTTTCTGGTAGATAGAAGCACGTATAACTGACTATCTTTTAAGCTTTAACCTCTGGTTGAGACAGAAAATCTCACCACATAAAGCACAAATGGACTTCAAGAAATTTAAAATCCGAGGAGAGAAAGGCTCAAAGCAAGTTTCTGTTAGATTCACCTTTTCTTCGCTCACTCACGCTCATTTTTCTGGTAATATCGGAGAGTTTTATGAAAGCTATGAGCCAAAGATGTTTTCTTAATACCCAATAGGGTAATTCCCTCTAAAGATGCAATACACCGCCAACTTGTTCATTTCGATCAATGGACTGCAGTTTCGGGCTTATTATCCCCTCATCAGCATGGAATACGAAAGTGAACGAGTTGGTGGCAAAAATCATCTTATAGAGCAAAGAGCCGAAAAAAACTGTTACCGTAAATCAGGGTTACTTGGACCCTAGGGGGTTACTTGAGCCCACTACAATAAAATGATAAGATCTTGGTTTGGTACCTACTAGTTGAAGACTTGCACGTAGTTCCTCGTTTCTCCAATAGGTAGAAGCCCTCTGCAGCCTCTAACGCTAGTACCAAACCCAGATTTTATCATTTTACTGTGGGCTCAAGTAGCCCTGTTGTGGGTCCAAGTAACCCTGATTTACGGTAGCTAATGTGAAATTGGAATACCAGCGAGCGACCGCACATGGGAAAGGTACAACTCGTAAATTTTTAAGGCAGAGCTCGGGTATGAAGCAGTGAGTAACCGCTTTTAAGCAAGGGCTAAGGCAGGAACATGCAATACACCGCCAAATAGTTCATTTCGATCCATGGACTGCAGTTTCGGGCTTAAGCTTCAAAGCCCGAAACTGTAGTCCATGGATCAAAATGAACGAGTTGGCGGTGAATTGCATGTTCCTGCCTTAGCTCTTGCTTAGGGGCGGTTACTCACTGCTTTATATCCCTATAAGATATTGGAAAACACAGAAAAAAATATAAAAAGAAGAACATAAAAAAAATTTTTTTTTGACACACACACACACACACACACACACACACACACAAAAAATGTTTCGGCAGTTTTTCTTTTTTTCGTCAACGGAATTTGATAAAGAAATAAGTTCTTGCGTGGTAATCGAAAAACAGGCTAGAAAAATAATACATAGGATGATCTTTTTTCGACGTACAAGAAGTAATCGAAAATTAAACGCAACAGTAATAGGCTGAAAGCAACCACTGTTTTCTGAAAAATAAACATTGTTTAATCAAACCGAAACTGTTTAACACACGGCTTAACCTTATTGCACACGGTTTTTTTTAATGTACCTTCAAATCAACGGGAGGGTGTTGTGCATTCTCCAGTGGACTTGTATCTTGAAAAAAGTAGCTAATAAAACATTCATTTACATATTCGTTTTTTTAAATCTAAAATTAGTTAGAACTAAATACTTAAAACCAGGATGCAGATTTTTTGCCCATTGTAATTAGACGTATTCGAAAAAAAAAATGCATTTTCATTCTGACAAATGTGCATTAAGAAACGCCATGTAAATACAAAAAATATCTCATAAAATGGTTTAAGATCTATTTTACCATTACAGCACAATAGAAATTTCTTAAATAAATTGCGAAGTCATCAATAAATAGTCGTTTAAATATTAGAATATCGTATTTATTCTATTTTTTAAACTTTAAAACTAATTATCCCTCTAAAACAATTACCGATTTCAGAATGATTTTCTTCAAAGAAGCATTTAAATTTTAAAAAATCTTTATAACTTAATTCAGCAGTAGAGTTAATTCAATTTATTATTAATGATTCGCTGTTGCCAAACACTTGACTTTTTTCCGAAAAACAAATAAAATAAATTCCGTAAGAAATTGATTCAATTCAGTACCCTTATTGAATCAAGAAAAAGAAGCTTTGTAAACACAATTTTACGCATGGAAAACTCTTTTTGAAATTCTTTCTAGAACAACTTTTACTTCGTCAAACAGTAAGTTAACAACCTTAAAGGTTTTTCTAGAAGAATTAGTTTATTCAAATGCATGTCATTTTAATTTGCCTTCCTTCAATGAATTTATTTTGCTTGACAGAGGCACAGAATTCCTTTTAACCGTCAAATATGAAAATACTTTTTAATTTGTGTCTTAAATCGATTATTCTCTCTATGATTTCCTTTAGTTTTTAAATAATAATATATGTATAAATATATGCCATTGTCTTGCTTTAAAAGCATTTTTATTAGCCCGTTTTTACTGTTTTTCTTACTATGTGTAAGAGTAACTCGCTTCAAAAATCTTTCATTCATTTAAAAAAATGTCCCGCTTTGCTTTGCTTTTAAACAGTTAAACTTACCTTTTATCACTAGTTTTGTACATTTAAAAATATGCTAAAATCTTAATGTTTATTGCACACTATTTTCGCTATTTTCTCCCTTAAGCTAAACGATAAAAAGCGACATGTTTTCCAGGAAATTTAAACCTATTCTCAGTTTACTCGATTGCTCAAAGCATCATTAATATTATTACATATATCTTCTTGAAATAAAAATATACATGTGACAATGTATATGTAAACTAAACCTGCCCAATCGTTAAATTTCTGAAAGTACTTTTCTTCTTGTCCGGATAAAGGGAAGTCCGATTTAACGGGGTTCACATTAACGAGAGTTTGCTGTATGTTATTTATGACAAAAAAAAAAAAGATTTTTTGTTTGCTTAGTTAAGATATGGAATTGCGTTGAACATCATTTTATCACATTTTCTTTTGAGAATAGTTTTACAAAAATGTACGGCTTAGTGAAACGCAATTCTCAATTTTACACTTGTGGACCTAACTCTGGGCATTTTTTGTAGATTTCATCATTAAACACTGTATACCGTATTACTCCGCATTAGCCGGCATGCCGGAAAAAGTAAGGTTGACCAGCATGCCGGAAAGTTCGAATTTTCCAGCAAGCCGGATAAGTTCAAGGTTCATTTTGCAGCAAAACAAAAATAAATTTCTCTCTTCAGTTTCAACCGCAAAGGTAAGGTTCACTATAAGGAAAATTAATAATAAACACCTTTCTCAAAAACAAACTAATGAATTTCAGACATCCGAAACGAAATAAATAATAATGGTGGTTTGATGGTGCGTTATCTTGCTATTATTTATTAACATTTTTACAAAGTTAAATCTTTTAACTGTTGACTTCTTAATGTTTTATTACTCTATAGGTGGCACTTTTTCGAAAATTAATTTTACTATTTCCCGTTCACAAATGACCATAAAACAATGTATTTAGATAATACATGTTGCAACACATTGTACCTGACGACAATAATTCAATGTTCATAAAAAAGTGCAAATCATAGTTTTGTGCTTGGCACACCAGCACATAACTTATATTATTTTTAAAGTTTTTAGTGTTTTTGGAATAATATTAAATTATTTTTTTCCCAACCTCGATTTTTCCTTCATGTCGGAAAGGACCAGGCGCGGATCCAGAGGGGGGGGGGGGGGTCATGTGGTCATGACCCTCCCCCTTAACCGACAAAATTTTGTTAAAATTGCATTTTTGGTACTTATATTACGAAAAACTTGTCAAAACTTCCCAATTTGCATAAAAATTGTACTTTGACCCCACCCCCTTTCCGAAAATGACCCCCTCCTTAACCAGAAGCTGGATATGCCCTTGGAAAGGACCAGGTAAGTGTCATAGAAAATCTGGTGACCCTCGAATTTTGCGGCATGCCGGCTAATACGGTAATAAATTATCAGATTTATTTATTTCACTTAAATAATTTATTTATAACTTTTTCAATAAGTATGTATTCATATAATATGAATGTTATTTATTTTCTATTTTTAATTATTAAATAAAAGCAAATGCCATAATTTCACAATATTAAAATAAATATCAAATCATATATTTTGATCGGTTTTAAGCTAAAACGATATCATATATCATTGCCAGAGCTAAATATTTAAATAAATAAAAAATTATTTGAAAATGATCTTTTGTTTGTAGCTTCATTAAAAATATATAGTTTGCAATAAAATAAAAGTAATACTCACATGAAATGAATAAATTCATATGAGTTAAGCTAGAAATAAATGATTTAAGTGAGATAAATAAAACTCTTAATTCTTTATACAATGTTAAATGATGAAATATTTAAAAACATGAAAAGTATCCAAATTAAGTTCACTAATGTGCAAGCATTTTATTCAGTCTTTAACTTTTTGTTGTAAACAACGGATTTGTGTTATAATACTGAAATTATTTCAGCGTTTCTTTTTAAATGTAAACGGCTAGAAAAAAGTCAAGTGAACTTTTCTTAGCTTCTCCCATTGAAATCGAAAACCAAGCAAGACATACCAGTAGCTAATACAATAAAGAAAAATTAAAGAAAAAGACGAGAACAATTTCTGTCAAACAAACATCGAGGCAAATCCTTTTCGAACGTAAAGGAAGTTTCCAGATATTAAGGGAGAAGAAATGTTTCTTTGGAATTCCTCTTTCAGTAATACGTGAACAAAGATTTTTCTACGCAGGTTTGGATTGGTAAGCCGAGATATTGCTTTTGGCTGCTGAGCAATAAAAAGTAAATAAATAAATAAAATTCTGATCACTCTGTTTTACCTGCTTTCGTATTTTTATACGCATAACCGTTAGGGCTAATCATCTCGAAGTTTGTCAAAAGAAAAAGAGAGAGAAAGCACCACAAATTTCTAGGAAGACAATGATATATACGGTTAAAAAAATCCCTAAATGTCGTCACGATTGGCGATATTTAGTGATGTCGTGACAAATTTGGCGTCAAAAATAAGTTGTTAAAAATAATGGCAACTATCTTATTTATTTCTCGCCAAGAACATAAACTTCAGTGTTACGTACAGAGAGCGCATGTCAAATTGCTTACAGGTAAGGCATCATAAACTTAAACTAATGTGTTTTTAATGAAAATTGACGAAATAAGCTATTACAAAATGCCAAATTGAACAAAATAACAGCAAATAATTCAAATAAATACCTAAAAATAGCATCCATTTACAAGATTTGAAATAATATTTTTACGTCGTTCATTTCAAAGAAGCAAGCCAATTTACCTTTCATAGAGCTTTATGTTTTTCTTATCTTCATCAAGTAATGTACTTTCTGCATACACTTTACATTATATTAAAAAAAAACCTATTTAAGTATCAATTAGTCCTTTTTTTTCTTTTCTTCTTAAGAATAACAAAAACTGCTGTAAATACAAAATGTGCAATCAGCTCTGCATAATTAATCTAGTTAAAAAACGAACACTTAAAAGAATGAATTATTTATTACTTATCTGTAAAATATTCAGAATTAGGAGCAAAAGTATGTCGGAAAATTAATTAAGCGTAGCAAAACTCAACATATAAATGAACATAGAAAATGTACAGTATAGATTTAAGCAAGATTTTTGAGCCTGAATTATTTTAAATAGACTTTTATTTTGCAAAAAAGTGAAGCAATGGGTATTGCTATTGATTGATATAAGTTTTATCACTGGACCTTTTTCAAAAATTCAGTAGCATTTCATGAGGTTTTTTTACTCAATTGGTCGAATATAATTTTAATGCGGAGAAAGTAATTTAAAATCCCAACCGAATTCTAAGAAATGTTTTGCGTTTTTACAACTTGTCTGAATTTTTACTTTGTGTTTAATCTATTATGCAATAAAGGCTGTTCAAAGTGGTAAATAATTTTCCCCCTAATAATACATGAATAGTTTGCAACACCAAGTATGGCCAGATAGACAAACTATTAATGCTAAATCCTGTAACAGTCATCAAGTTTCTCTACTATTTTCCGCAAATTCTACACGCGTGACTCACATCGAAATGATAGTCCATGCTGAACCTACACTGTTAAAAATTCAGGAAGCTTTTATGGTAAATATTACTGTAAAATGTAGCGTTTACCGTACAGAAATTTTTTACAGTGAGTTGTACCGATAAAAAAATTGCGATTGCAGCGCCAATTGATCACCACGTGACTTACTGTGAGATACAGATAACATCTCATTCCCGCTCTCCTGATGTGTCTCATCTGGTATCGTGGATCGTAGTAAAGCAGTGTGAAAAAATTGGGTCCCGGGTTCGAACCTTGTCGTTCGTATCTCACCCTTTTTAATTCTCATTATCTCTTCCGTAAAATTTTACAGTAAAAAAATATTTTACGGTAAAAGTTACTGGCAACAAGGATGCCAGTAACTTTTACCGTAAAATTTCAGAAATTTTTTTAACAGTATATGAATATGATATCATCTAGCTGCACAATAAGATACCAGAGCAGTTTCAGCATTAGCGTTTAGTAAAAAGTGCAAAAACTAAAGAAATAACATCAGGACCATACAATTAAGTTTATTTTAGCAAATCCAGTTTTGAAATTACAGAATATCAATATTGTCTGAACTTAAGTGAAAAATGAAACTGATGCACATAAAATATAAAATGATGCATGCAAACAGGATTTCAGCATCATTATATGTACTAGTCATTTAAATAATATGGATATTAATTGATATCAGATCCCTCATTCTAAAAAAATATTTTTGCCACTTTTGACGACATGTCTAATTACTTCGTTTCTTGTTCCTGACCGTTTATGTACAAAAGACAATATTTTAACACGTAAACAACATGAATATGTTGAAAAAAAAGAAAAAAATGACGACTATGCTATTATTAAAAGCAAAAAATCACAATCATTAATTGTGATGAATTTTGTGTGCACATGTGTGTTGATGGGTGTATGTGTGTGTCTACGACATGGGCATCACCACCAGGAGGAGCGGAGACAATGAAAAGAGGAGGACCTGCACCAAGAGCAATTAGACGGGCAGAGAGGCTCCTTGTCCAATCTGAGAAATAAACTACAACGGCACCTAAGGTCAAAAATGAGATGAAACAGCAATGCTCCATACCTCAGAAAAAAAAAACCTGACGTTGACATTTTAGAAAATATTTTATTTTCACTTCTTGGATAATATCATAACAACATATTTTGTTTCAATATAACGATAAAATAAAATTGAAGGGCAAGTGGATAAAGGTGATATGTGAGAAATTTGGAAAAGCATACTTTTTACCATGGATGAAGGTGAAAAGGTAATAAATTTTGTTTGAAAGCTTTTTCTAGAAATTTAAAAAAATGTCACATATCACCTTTATTCACTTGTCCCTTCAAATATGTTTGTGAGTCAACACTATTGAACACACACTAATTTGAATTTGTAAATGACGAAATTCAAATGTCATATAATTTCATGTATTAAGGTGATATTATCACCTTAATTCACTTGCCCCTTCAGTTGCCATTAAACTGGAATAAAACGCAAGAAACATATCAACTTCAAGTACCAGTTGCATCTACAAGTACCGATCGCAAAAAATTCCTTCCAGCAATTTTGCACCTAGCACAAAAGAAATGAACTCTCCATATTCTGTTAAAAGTCATTCAAGAAAAGAATAAGAGCTCGCTTTGATATTAATAGCTTACTCTTGTATGTCTTTATTGTTTTCCGTCTTCAGGCGTTGAAAAGCTAATAATAGATTGTTCCCACTTTTACGCATCTTGCTGGCGATATAAAAGATTGTCTAGAGCTTATTGTTTGCACACTGGAGTGGAAGGTATGAATGGTGTTGTAGAAACAGGGTGTTTTATGAAGTGTTGCAAAATCCTCTCGGTTCTTGTCAGAGGAAGCATTCAAGTAGAAAATTTCTTCTCCAAGGGGCGGACGCTTTTTGAACGAGTTACAAGAAAGTCATCGAATTATTTGATTGTCAAGAGATTATATTTTGCAAGACAAAAAATGTATTTTAAACGAAAAACAAAATGCGCCTACATAAGAAAATAGCTGGAAACTATTCTCCCTAAAAGTGACAAGTATAAATGAATAAATAAACAAAAATAAATTAGTGAATAAATAATAATAAAAATAAAAGAGAAAATACATCAAGTCTTGAATTCTTATTACATTTTTTGGAATGACGAACTGCGATAGGACCCTACTTTCTAGGCTTCTTTTTTCTACAAATGGAATAGAATAGAAATGGAGAAAAAAATTGCACCCATGTATATTATGATTGATGATTTGCAAGATTTTGTAATACAAGATATATTTTAAAAAATAAATGGTAATTAGAATACGGTAATAAATATATGAATTATTATGATCACACATAGACACACACACAATTTGTACCTGTACACTTATTACAAAGTTACTACTATATGCAGCCTTCAACGCTATGATATTTTTATTTCTTATCAATATTAACCCATTTATGCCCAAGTTTTTTTTAAACATTGTTTTCCATTTCTGCTTAAAACTCTGACTTGGAATGTTTCAAATACATTTTAGGCGTCAAATAAATCACCGCTGTCATATTTATTAGGTTATTCAATGTCCTGTTAATGGGTATATACACTTGCATATATATGAGCAATATGCGACTATACATGAAATTGTCACAGGTGCAAATCATTAGTAATTTCTAATGATTTAATTAAACAAAATGAGTGTAATCTTTCAGAGTAAACTTTTAAAAAAAAATTACATAATTTCTACTGAATAATAATAAAAAATGACAAAGTCGGAGCTGTTATTTTGCATGGTATTGTTGAAAAGATTACCATGGAGTTTTACGTTACATTTTCTTGTCATTTTACCTGGACATTGAGCGCAACGCGATTGCCTAAAAGAACGTAATCTTTTTGGTTAGCAGTATTACTAACGTATTTTTCTTGGTAAAAATCAAACTGCACAAAGGAGCTATTTGGACGAGTTAGACACTAGCCTTTGAACCCTAATGTACTAAAAATTAATTTATAATTAAAAATGAGAATTTACGTAATCACATAAAAGAAACGTTTGCAAACGAAAATGCTAGTTTATTAAGCTACAGACAGGTAAAAACGTTTTTGTACTCATGAATTCCTAATGTCCCGTAAACAGGAAGCCACAGATTGAGCGTGATTATACAATAATGATATAATTATTTTTGCAAAGAGATTATATTTTGCTAGACATTAAAAAATGTATTTTAAGCGAAAAAAAAGCTCCGACATAAGAAATTAGTTAGAGGCTATTCTCAAATAAATAAATGAACAAAAATAAAAATAAAGAAAAAAAACCACCCTGCCAGTGGTATTTATTTGAAATTCGACGTCTTGAATTCTTATTATGTTTTTTTGCAACGACGAATTGCGGAATGGAATAGAAATGGAGAAGAAATTCACATCTGTCATACTCTGATTAATAATTTTCTAGATTATGCAATACTAGGCAAAAAAAAAAAAAAAAAAAGAAATGGCCCTCATAGGATATGGTAATAAAGATATGGTTATTGTGGTCAATTTGCAGTTGTATCCTTCTCAAATAGATTCTATATAAAGCCTCCACCGTTATGGTATTTTTATTTCTTATCAATATACAGCCTTGGCATCAAAGCATAAAAAAATAAATAGTTCCTAAAAATACAAATAAACAAAGAATACTTTTACATGGTTGCGATATTTCATATGATGCTGACTCATTAGTGTATGTTTCAAGATAATGATGTAGAAGAGTAGCTTTTAATAAAATAAAAAAATATTTCAAAAATAAGCATACATGGGTTTTTTTTTTTTTTTGGTAAGTTTTATTTTCTAAGTAAGCGAAAATGCTTCTTATGTGAAGTAATCATCCATTTAGCCAAGCAATACTTCATTAAATTTTAAAATTCAATACGTTTACCATAAACAACGCTAAAAAAGTGCCAGCACAAAAAGCATCTAATGGAGAAAAAAGAAAAAAAAAATCACGAAGAGAACAACAATAAAATTAGAGATAATGAGAAATCTTACAGAAGTGATAAAAGTGCTATTAAGGGATGAAGTTAGGGTTATTACTGTTCATTCTAATTTGTCTTTTTTCTTACTGAGCTGCTTTAGAAAAATGATGCAAGTTACAAGTCAAATAAGATTGAGAGAAAAAAAAAATGTAAGAAAATTGGTAAAACATGTATAGGTTCAGGAATACAAACTCAAATTTCTTATTTGAGCATTAACCTTTGTTAATAGCGTACCGTTATTAACAAAGGTTATGTCGGTTTAATTGCCAAAAAGAAATAAATAATTGCCGAATTGTGGGCATTGTGTAGATTTATCCGGCGTGTGCTCTTTCGGCCCAATATACTGCATGGGGAAGGTTCAGGGTCGGGGAGCAGGTCAGAGGAAATTGAGTACCAGGACGCGAGACATTGGCAGACTGTCAATCTAAAACAAGGAACCACCCGGTAATTGGGGTCTAAACAGAAATCATTTTTGTGGGAGCTAGCTGCTAAGCCCAACACTTCAACTGCAACAAGCTTGCGAGCGTCGTAACTGCAACCGGAACCGCGTGAAGTCGAGACTGCGGTCAAGACAAGAAGAGCTACTTGGCTATGGTGCAACTTAGCTGCAGTCAAGAGTACTGGAAGTACAGGTACTGTAGTACAAGGGACTGGAATAGCTGCATATTCTCAGGAGGAGTAGTCCTCATGTAAATATTTGTATGTAGTTGTCGAAATAATAAATGTTCCAATTCAATGTGCAAGTGATTGCATTCGGGTCATTCCATAGAAATGTCAACCTCAGCCGAAGGAAAAAAAAAATACCGAAGTGAAAAAAAGTATCAAAAAATAAATAAATAAATAAATAAAAATCATACAACATAAGAAGTTTTAAAAAATTGAAAAAGTATTGTGATTATCACTGAGATTAGCCATAATACATAGTTTGTAGTGTGGTTACTGCTTGTTATTCGGTGGTTACGTTAGTCTCACTCCATCTTGAGCAAAAGTGACACTTAAGATTAAAAAAAATTAAGATTTAACAAATAAGTTTTATGTTTTTAAAAGCCAACTTTACACATTTTGTAAATACATCATTCAATTTTTAACACTTGCTTAACTTTGAGAAATTTTTGCCTCACAGCATGATCATTCATTTTCAGGGTTGCAAAAATGTTACTTTAGTCACGCTGCTATTTTGGTTAAAAAAATATCTGCTGTCAGTAATTTTGTTTTAAATTCTTATCAGAAATGATACATAGATACCATGTACATTGTAAATCCACCTGCATACCTGAAAGATATTTTTTATCCTTTAAGTTACAAGTAAAAACAGTTACAAAATCAGCTCTGAATGTTACGTTATTCACTATGGAATGACCCTTTCCTTACATTTTTAAATTTGCCATTGCTAAAAAAAAAAGAAGTATTACGCTTTATTGCAGTCGGAGCGCTGTCGTTCTATTCCTCCCGCTATCTATATTCTCCTCTGTTATTCGCTAAACTTTATTTTCTAAAGTACCTTTCAATTTCTGATATTAAAAAAATGACACAATGAGCCAGAGATTTTTTTTCTTTTTCGTAATGACAGAGCTTTGTGTAAAAAGAAAAAAAAATCTAACTCATAACTGCATAGAGTACATTTCATTTACCACCAATAAAAGACCGTTAAAAGTTCAGGACTTTTGAATTGCTTTAACACCAATAAAATCGTTCCTTTTTTAAAGTTCCGTTTTAGTATGGTGAGCATAAAAATTAAACAAATTCAATTTTCTGTTCGGCAACCTTTAAAGCTTTACGATGCCTGGAAATATAAAAGCTTCTGACAAAAACATAAATTCGGAAAACCGAGAAAAAATAAAAATGGAAGTGTAAAAGTTTACCAGATGGTTAATGTTAGCGAGACGGATTTAATAGCGTCATATTTTTTTCTTATCTTACCACATTGGATACTAGTCTGAAATGAGTTCAATTTTTCCGCCTGATGTTACAAAACGTTCAATGTACGAAATTAGAAAATTACTTTGCGTTTGATATGATTCAAATATTAAAATTTAAATTCAAAATTATGTGAATTAAATGATATTATGATGCATAAAGTTTAGCGAAAATTAATTATTTTTCTCGCACTATAAAAGAATAAATAATTTTAATTAGTTTCGGTACAACTGTTTTTATTTTTACTTAAACTATGTTTGGTTACAAAATCTTTTAGATTAGGTGCTAGTTCTGCTAATATTAGGATATTGACAAGTTGACTATGCCTACATTGCTTCTTGATATTTGGACCGAATAATAGTTTAAAGATTGGCAAGCTAAAGTATTACGAGTTGGTGAATGAAAAATGGCAAATCAAAGAAAAATAAGCTGTAGGGTGGATAAAAAGAAGACAGAAATGTTTTTGAGAAAAGACGAGCAAATTACAGGAACGAAACAGTGGCGAAGATGAAGCACATGTAATAGACACTTCATAAACAGGCCCGTCGATTTTTTCCAAGGGGGGGGAGGAGGTTTATACTCAAAAACAGCAAAAAACCTGCCCACGTATGTGTAAATATATCGATTTTTTTAAGTCAGGCCCCCCTCCCTGGACCCCTGGCTTTGAGAAAGCGGGAGGGAGTGGCATCCCCCCCCCCCCAATCGCCTAAATTACGAATGACGGGCCTGTCCATAATATCATTTTATGAGACAATAATGTTGATTCAGAGAAGGAGCAACAGAAACAGAAGTCCCTTCGTTCAGATTCTAAGACTACGTACCTAATTTCGTTTTGAACACTGTACGCATGCGTAGGGGCAGGTAAAAAAGTAAAAAAAAAATAGTTTTTGGGAGGGGCGAAGTTATAAGGACGCCCCCTCCTCCCACTTGCCCCTATGCATTTCCCTAAAATCCGTTACTGCTCGGGAGCTGAACCCTTGAAACGGAACTTTTGTTGCCGCTGCTGGTGGGAAACTAGCACTGGGTGTTTTGAGGTGCATATAGTGGCAAATGTCTTTCAGAAAATAAATTAAAATTTTCTAAACATTTGTTCTAGGTGCTATAAATGCAGTTGACGTTCAATAGAATGTCCCAATTAGCAATCCTTTACGCGGTTGCATTAAAAAGTAAGTTTTAATCAAAAACATTTTTGCAAACATATAATTTCGAAAGCGACGAAAATTTTTCTCTGTGCGGAATGATCATTTAATTAATGTTTTAGATATAAAACAATAGAAAAAAATAAGAAGAAGAGAAAAGCGAAAAATATTTTTCTATTTGAAATTCAAGTACAAAAAAAAAAAAAAAAAAAAAAACACACTCGCTAGATTTTCTTTTTTTCCTTTTTTTTTTTCTTCTTATTATTTTTTTGTACTCTGAAATTTTGGTAAAGACTTTCCTTAACATAATGAAAATAGAGTGAATTGTAAAAATAAATCACACATTTGAGTTAGAAGATTTACTTCAGCTCATCTTTTCAAACGTAGAAGCAATTGAAAGGGCTCTTATGTAACACAAATGAAACATTGGTTTCACCAGATGTTACCAACCAAATGCATCACGAACTAAATGAATTACCTCAAAGAGAATCAGTTTAAGTTCCGGAAAAAAGAAAAAGACAGAGAGAAAAAAATCAAACAGATATTCTAGAATAGGCCAAGAGAGGATGGTTGTTTTTCCTATTACATCCGTTTTCTATTCAAATGCATAGCATAATGAAATGTTATTTTTTTGCAGAGCTTGAGGATTTTATTTTAGATTGAATGCCACTACAGTATCTAAATTTTTACCTTAAATTGTTTTTGTTAATTACTTTGCCTTCTTTTATTGAGAACAATAGTAGTAGAGTGCATAAGGCGAGTTTGTTTTTCTCAAAGTTTCTTAAACGTAACTATTACCGTAATATTACAGTGGGAAGGAAAAGGACAGTACTGTCGGCCCCGCTTAATCGGGTAACGGATAAACGAATACCCCGCTTTAACGAATAAATCTTCCCGAATCGGTGCCATAGACGCAATGCTAGAGATCTCCGCTTAAACAAATACCCCGCTTAATCGAATAATATTTCTTGGAACCGACAGTATTCATTCAAGCGGGGCCGACAGTAACCCCAAATTTTACTTTTTAATTTTTTGCTTTGCATTTTTGTTTACTGTTGGACTTCAGCTTTTTGGTCCAAGTTTGCTTATTTCGTATTCCTATTGTTGTTGCTGTTGTTGTCTTGTGCCCGCCAGGCTGGAAACTTGCGGTGCGCTGCTTCAATTTTCCAACTATTCTGCCCGATTGCCACGATACGCACTTGCCATAGGTACCCGTCTATAGGTTAGGCAACCATTTACAGCACAGCAACACATTCATACAAGGGAAAGTACAAGGACAGGAGAGAAAAAGTACATCCATGCCCAAGCCGGATTCGAGACCAGGACCTACCTTCCCATCAGTCAGGATTCTTTGACCACTAGACTAGGTGCGAACGAAATTTTCTTACTGTTAGTTTTCTTAGTGTAATGTCTCAAAAACACATTTCTGCTGATGAGGCCCTTTGCCTTCCCATAGCAGAATAGCCGAGTAACCGAGTGATTGTCACATAAGTGTCTTCGTCGCGTGACGGTGACAAAACGTCATAGCGAAGTAATCAACAGGTAGCAGGAGCGTAGAAATGCTAGTTCGACGTTGCAGTGACGTCTTGAGAATGTCACAAGGTGATTGTTGCAGTGACGGTGCAGTTAAGTCACATAATACAACTTAAAAATATGGGACACTCAGACTCCCGTGAGACGTCCCAATTCTGTAATTTTGTGCCTTTGACCAATGGGACGTCCCCCTAGCTTTGCCGTGATATACTGCTCCACTGTTTTGCAAACAGTGGAGCCATTCAAGTTTCAACTGCGAACTTTCAGAAAAAACCTTGTGAAAAAGAAGAAAATATATGGTTGCATACGCGCGTGCACACACATACACACACAATTGAAGATCTTGGGAGATGAAGAGGTTATGTGACAGAACTGAAATTTCGAGTAATTGAAGTTCAAAGTTTTATTGTTGAAATTGGTGCATCTTTTTTGTTTTCTGGTTTTGTCGTTAAGTGAGTGTATGAAGTTGGTCGAATGACATCTACTTTTTGATGTACCAAATTTTACTCGCTTACCTGTATCCATTGTTTACCATTGTCCAGAGTGTATTTTCAAAAACTGTAACACCCCTCAATTCTCCAAGCCCTTTAATTAATCGATGTTCTAATAATTGAATAAAGACATCTTTAAAAATCTATCTAAAAATTCTATTGAATAAAGACATCTTCAATAATAACAAGTTTAAAAAACTATAACCCGACTACAGAAAAAAAAAGCACTGAAAGGTAAGAAACAAGGTCGGTGCTATTTAATATCAGTCTTATTAAATAAAACAAGACTTTTGATATCTTAGCTATACCTGTTTATTTAGTTCTACGACTCGAAACGCTTTTGCAAGTTCCCACATTAACAACATAATTCAATTCAAATGCTGTAGTCCGTGCGTTTGTCAACCACAGAAAAGCAAGCATTAAAACTTGATACACAAGCAAAACATATTAGTTTTGATCTATATATATATACAAGAATGGTAAATTAAGTTATAATGTTTATTCTATCAAATTGTTTTTTCTGTAGTTTGACAACGCACGACTACAGCATTTGAATTGAATTATGTTGTTAATGTGGAACTTGCAGAGGGTTCAAGTCGTAGAACTAAATAAACAGGTATAGCTAAAATATCAAACGTCTTGTTTTATTTAATAAGACGATGATATTAAATAGCACCGACCTCGTTTTTTACCTTTCAGTGTTTCTTTTTTTTTTTTTTTTTGTAGTCGGGTTATAGTTTTTTAAACTTGTTATTATTTCTTACTTTTTAGAGCTTTTTTGTAGTCGGGTTACAGGTTTTTAAAACTTTTTCATTTTACCCCACTGTATATTAGCAAATGAATATACATTACAAAATTAAATGTACATAACAAAAACGTATGAAAAGTTATTTGGGTAATTAATTTCATGCTAAAATATAGGTCAGCCTTAAACTGTAAATTCATTGTTGATTGCGACTTTTGTTTGAACTAATTTGAACAAAAACACACTTAGATACGAAAATATCGGTTAAAATCGGTGCTTGTCTAGGAATAATCGATCTTTCCTCTTGTTAAATTCTAGTAAAAAGTAGCCTATGACACTCGAGACTCGAAAACGAATCGATTGGCACCTCATTCATCAAAATCGAATGAATAGTTTAGGAGCTACGGTGGAACATCCTTAACCACAAACATAGCCAGACTGCTAAAAACATAACCCTTCCTTTAGGCTTTGCCGTAGTCGGGTAAAAAATGTAGCTTACCTTTTAGTCTACTTCTTGAGATTTACGGCACCATAAAACATGTAACATTCGTCAAAGCGCATCAAAGGTTCCGAGCTTTCAAGATTTCATGTAATGTACAAAAATCATGCAATTCAAAATGAAACTTTTGCCTATTTAAATACAAGTTTACAAGTTTTCACGTCACGAGAATCAAGTGTTGTCAAAACAAAAGCCTTGAAATTCAAGTTTAACTGGAAAAATGCATGTGCAAAATAATGAATTGAAACAAATATTTAATAACTATCTTCTATATATATATATTGCTTTGAACTAATTTCATGCTAAAATCTAGGTAAGCCTTACACTGGAAATTCATTGTTGAACACACTTAGCTCCGAAAATATCGGTAAAAATCGGTGCTTGTCTAGGAATAATCGATCTTTCCTGTTGTTAAATTCTAATAAAAAGTAGCCTATGACACTCGAGACTCGAAAACAAATCGATTGGTACCTCATTCATCAAAATCGAATGAATAGTTTAAGAGCTACGGTGGAACATCCTTAACCACAAACATAGCCAGACTGATAAAAACATAACCCTTCCTTTAGGCTTTGCCGTAGTCGGGTAAAAAGAAAGGATTTTTTAATTTATACATCTATCCATGTAAAGAATATTGCATGTTTGTCTAGTTTCATACTAAGACATACTAAACTTCAGTTAGTTCACTCTCTAATTTTATTTTCTTTGGCATATTTTCTACATTACAGCACATATAAAAATGTTTAATTGCGTTTTTCACAATAGAAAATGTTTAGCATGTTATAGTGTTGAGCAAGTTCAGCGATATATGCGATAAAATAAAAAATTAAAAAAAAAAAGAATAGGAGAAAATTTGAATTTTCTATGTTTCAAAAAAATGAAAAAAAACTGTTACTTAAAATGCTATTCAAAGAAAATACGTTCAAGTTTTCTTTTTCATTTTTATTTTAGGAATTAAAAATTTAAAGAAAAATACAGATAACATGTCATCCAATAAAGCGTAAGCTCTCAATAACAAAGAATGTTTTTTAAAAAAAGATAAAAACTTTTAGATTTCTTATGCTTGGCGTCCATAACGAAGAGTAAACAGATGCAAGTATTTCAAGAGAGTAAATAAATCAAAATAACAGTACTAAAACGTAACCGAGTAGAATAAATTTCGAAGCGTTCTTTTTCTAAGGTCGAACAACTGGATAAATGTGCGCCTTCTAGCAATACTCTAACAAGAATTGATAGCTTTATTGGAAAATATTCTTTTCAGGCAATTTGCAAAGTGGAGGAAGAATTGGGCAAAATCAATACGAAGAGGATTTTGTGTAACATTCTTGATTTTCGTAGTTTGCAATATGATAAACGAAGATGGAATATTCTAAGAATAAGATGTAATATAATTAGCAAAGAATACACTGTAATAAGCATACAATGGAACGAATTGCGTTTCAGTTATAAAGGGTGTTTATAAAGTCTTACACTCATAAAGAAATTTTATTGTAATAACTTCAATAAATTAGCAATAGCTCGAGAGTTTAGGACTCAATGGAAAATTCGAGAAAAGTAATGTTCCAGACATAAGGCTTCGATCTATCATGAGTCGACTTCGTCAGATTTATGTCCGATCTTGTGTAAAATCCTTCAGTCTCATGGAATTCAATATAATTAGAGGAGATGAAATACATTAAGTATAAGGTGCAATATAATAAGCAAATAATACACTGCAATGAGCATAGGGTGCAACGTATTTTGTTACAGTTATAAAGAGTGTTTATAAAGGCTTGCACTGATAAAGACATTTCATTATAAAAACAATAGTCAACTTGTGAGTCCCGAGGGACCAAAAAAAAAACCTTTGAGTTATGGGAAGTTCTCACAACCTTTTCAAGAGTTTAAGCCCCCAATGGAAACTTTGAGGTAAAGGGATATTCGAGTCATAAGGCGTCGAGTTATAAAGAGTTGACTACTTGAAGCATAATCATTTTGTAAATTTTATTCTTGCCTCATTTTTTTTTTACAACGTTAATATTGTACCTCAGAACCAGACTAACGTAAGTCCATTTTTGCAACTTTTCAGGGGAGGGGAAAAACGATTGTCGGATGCATGCAAAGAATGGGACTTGCGCTCTTTTAATGGTGCTAAATAATTATGAAGAAATTTGTTTTATAGAATACCGCTCTCATGGGTATTCTATAAAACATATTAGTTCTCTCTACATACTATATATTCATTGATAAAGTGAAAATCGCTATTTTTGGACTTACGTCGTTCTGGTTCTGAGGTACAGAATATACCGATACAAACTGTCATATTAAAATTGGCAATACTGTCGGCCCAGCTTAAACGAATACTGTCGGTTCCAAGAAATATTATTCAATTAAGCGGGGTATTTGTTTAAGAGGGGATCTTTAACATTGTGTCTATGGCACCGGTTCCGGGTTGATTAATTCGTTAAAGCGGGGTATTCATTTATCCGTTACCCGATTAAGTGGGGCCTACAGCATATTTTAAAACTGATGGTTGTGTATGGTTGACCCTCAAAGCAAAGACCCCTTGCGGCATCATTGTGAGTCTTTACTTTTAAATATGCAATTTTCTGCTTCTGATTTACATAAGGACTCCACCTTCCACTCTATTACGAAATTTTAATATTTTCTTTCAATTCTAAATTGTTTCATTTACTGAAAATTAAAGATATATTTGATGTAATTTACAGCCAAAGAGAAAATACCGGGACATACATACGACTGCAGTTAGAAAATTCATTTTTATACATGGCAAAGTAGACTCGTGTAGTTTTTTACGAACTATTTTGTCTTTGGTACTTGTAACAAGAATTTTGGTGCACTTCTGATAATAATAGCAATAAACACGAAGAACCTGCTCTCTAATAAATGTACAGGGAAAAAATCATTTAAAATAAAAAATGTTTATATAAAAAAAGCTTGTTATATTGAAGTTCATTACACGCAGGTTATTCTACTCTTCTGAAAAGGAATGCTACACTCGAGAAATGTTAACTTTAAAATACTAGTTTTGCTGCATCAAACAATCACTTACATCTCAGAAAATAGAAACAAGTTTATCTGATAAAATCCAGGTGGCAAATAAAACAAAAGTGTCGTTTACTGCTTGAGTTTTCACCTAAAAAGACTGATTTACAGCCAAAAAAAGAACATGTTAGATCAAAGTTTACAATTCTCTAGAAACATAAGAAACTGGATAAAAGAAAAACGTTAACTCGAAAGCAAGTTTCTATACATGTATCCTGAAAACTAGTTTCAAGAAAAAGATACCTTCGAAAAGACAAGAAACTACTGAAATAAGAGGCAATAAAATTGGAAAGATAATTTAAGTTTATGTTTCTCTTTTCGTCATTACCACGCTTGGGTGATGTTTAATTTTATTAATACATCTTTTAATATCGTGATGCAAGAATAAGTTAAAGTAACAATGATTTCCCTTTTCGAACCCGGAATTTTTTTATTTCAAATAAAATCGATAAAATAAAATGCATCTTAAGTCTCAACCAATTAAACAGCTATGTTTGTCTTTCACTGTTTAATGTTGTGTTTTTTAAATTTGCTATCTCAATTACTGGTTTTAGGATAGTAAAGATTTGAATGTCGCAAGTTTTAAATTTTAGATAACATAGTGCTATACTGCTCTGGTGTTCTTTGCAATAATCTAGTTGAATCGAAATTGAACCATCAATTTTAAGAAAAATGCATTTTCATACATTATCTTCAAAAAGCGAAAAATAAAGGTAAAAGGGTTTGATGAAATTTCAGGAAGAAATAATTAGAAGATTAATATGTTTGAAAATATTTGTAAATTAAATATAATTTACACATTTTTATCGGGGAAAAATAAAATCTGTTTTTTTTTTCTTTCTTTTCTACCCTAGGTGCAAAATTAAAATCTACTTTTTCACTGTGCACTAACAAAGGCCTACAATCACATTATGTGATTTTGAAAGCAATTTTACAATTACAATCAAAAACTGAATTAATTTCTTCTTCTTGGTAAGTTTTACTGCAATGAGTAAAAATGAAAGAACATAAGATAACACATAAATACAATTATACACTAGTTCATTTTCTTCTAATATTACACCTGGTCTAACGAGAGCTGCCGTCTCAAAGTAAAATTAATTTCCCACTATCCGCAGTTTTCCCCGAATGGTTGTCATAGTTACGGAGTTGTTGGCTTTTC